>PVKU01003641.1:0-171713 GCA_004027475.1 Anoura caudifer | reverse complement strand
AGTTTGATGTCTTTTTACTGTCACATTTTTTATCTTCTTTTTCTTAGATAAGTCCCTTTAATATTTCATATAATAAGGGCTTGGTGATGATGAACTCCTTTAACTTGACCTTGTCTGAGAAGCACTTTATCTTCCCTTCCATTCTAAATGAAAGCTTTGCTGGATATAGGAATCTTGGATATAGGTCCTTGTCTTTCATGACTTCAAATACTTCTTTCGAATCCCTTCTTGCCTGCAAGGTTTCTTCTGAGAAATCAGCTGATAGCCTTATGGGAACTCCTTTGTAGGTAACTGTCTCCTTATTTCTTGCTGCTTTTAGGATTTTCTCTTTGTCATTAATCTTGGGTAACTTAATGATGATGTGCCTTGGTGTGTTCCTCTTTGGGTCCGCCTTCTTTGAGACTCTCTGAGCTTCCTGGACTTCCTGGAAGTCTATTTCCTTTACCAGATTGGGGAAGTTTTCCTTCATTATTTGTTCAAATAAGTTTTCAATTTCTTGCTGCTGTTCTTCTCCTTCTGGCACCCCTATAATTCGGATAGTGGAACGTTTCAGGTTGTCCCAGAGAGTCCTCAGCCTCTCTTCATTTTTTTGGATTCTTGTTTCTTTGTCCTGATCCAGTGGGATGTTTATTTCTTCCTTTTGTTCCAAATTGTTGCTTTGAATCCTGGTTTCCTTCTTGTCACTGTTGGTTCCCTGAATATTTTGCTTTATTTCATTTTGGGTAGCTTTCATTTGTTCTTTCATTTTTTGACCAAGCTCAATCAGTTCTGTGAGCATTTTGATTACCAGAGCTTTAAATTCTCCATCAGTTAGGTTGGCAGTGTCCTTATGGCTTAGTTTTAAGGTTTTGCTGTGTCCTTTCATTTGGGCCATATTTCTTTGTCTTGGTGCACCTGATAAATTGTAAGGGGAGGGGCCTTAGGTGTTCACCCAGGCAGGGCAACCCTCTTTGTTGTGCTGCCTGTGTGGGAGGGGCCAGAGACGGAGCAATGCAGCTCACCTGCTCGTCTCTAGCACCCTTTCCAACAGACTCTTGAATCAGACCAGAAGTATCTCACACCATGGCAACCCCAGCCATAGCCCACAGTCAGCTCTGAGTCTCAGTTTCCCCCTTAAGTCAGGCCCTCCCTGGCAGCTCCACGGAGCTCGGCAGTCAGCCCTGCCCCTCAGCCGCCTCACCATGGTTTGCCGGGGTTTTTCTGAGTCACCTGCCCTCTGGGGTCCCCTTACCGGTCTGAACATTCTAGTTGATTTTTTTCTTTAATTCCTTGGTTGTTGGAGTTCCATACAGTTTGATTTTCTGGTGCTTCTGGTTGTTTATTGATTTTAGATTGGTTATTATCCTCCTTTTGGTTGTGAGAGGAAGTGAAGGGTTTCTATCTACGCCTCCATCTTGGCTGGAACTCTGAGTTTAAAGATTTTATTTATTTATTTTAGACAGAGAGGAAGAGAGAAAGAGGGAGAGAAACATCAGTGTGTAGTTGCCTCTCATGAACCCCCTACCAGGGACCTGACCTGCCCCTGCAACCCAGGCATGTGCCCTGACTGGGAACCGAACTGACAACCCTTTGGTTTGCAGGCCCCCACTCAATCCACTGAGCTACACCAGCCAGAGCTGAGTTAATGTTTATATATGGTGTGAGGTATGGGTCTAACTTTCTTCTTTTGCATGTGGATAGCTAGCTGTACCAGCATCAGTTGTTGAAAAAACTCTTCTTTCCTTATTGAATTGCCTTCACGTCTTTGTCAAAAAACAGTTGACTAAAGTAAAAATTTCTACACTTGCAATTCTGTTTCATTAATTTGTATTTTTATGCTGTTCTTGATTACTATAACAGCTTGACTTTTTCTGCAAACATCAAGTCTGGTGTTTAAGTGTTTCTGTGGTTGTTGGGGAAATTATCTAAGTACAAAATATCAGAAATGGTTAATAGCTGTTATTCATGTAAGGAAATAAGCCCCCATTGAAGCCCTTGCTGCCCTTTTACTTCACAGAGATGGGGTATACATTACACAATCTCCTCTCTTCCTCTTCTTTGCATTAGAGCTTTACATATGTGTTTGTGTGCATGCATGCTCTGACCTCTTGCACACGTGCAACTTTACGATATAATTTCAGTAATAGTCACATTTATAGCCTTAGAGTGGCTCAGCAGGTCCTGTTTACTCTCCTGAGGGACACTTGACATTGTCCAGAGTGCATTAAAGGTGGTTTGGTGTGGAAGGCCTGTAATAACACTCGTTGACATTGGACTTGCCTGTCATGGGGGCCATGAGTTTTAGAACTATGTTTAGCATTAATTGCCCCTAATGCACCATCATTTTTGACAATAATGAGCTAAACAAGGGGTTATTACTCAGCAGAAAGACTGCATTTCCTGGAGTTAAAACATTTTTTGAGGTGTATGTGGCATGCAGTGCAGGCAAAGAAAGGACTTAGCATGACTCACCATGAAACAGGCTGAGCTGCATTTAAAGTGGCTAAGCAATGCCCTTTGCATTATGAAAACTAACCCTGCAGTGTTCGTTTACAGGAAGAAGCAGCTAACCAACAGGGGTCCTACCTTGAACCCTTTACAGCAGAGCTTTGAAAAAAATTCCAGTGATTTTATTTCTCAGTTTGCTTTAAAAGCATAAAAATGCTTTTCTTTTAAATGTTTTCAGGGACCCATTTGTAGTAAGATTTTAGGAGCAGGAGGACTTGTTTTAAACTGTTCCCTTTTTAAGGACAGCCCTGCAGTGTTTCTGTGCAATAAAGAAAGCCGCAGCTTAGGGGGCCTTTTAGAATTCAGGCGGAGAGCAAACCCAAAATGCCTCGAGTTCACTGCAGTTTACCATTCCCTGTATCTGTGTAGTTCCGGAGTGCTTAGGACGTTTTTAGAGCAAACACACAATTGAATCTTGATTAGCAAGCCTTAGTGACCGTGTTATTGTTGCAAGTTTGTAGTCAGGATTCTAAATGAAAACCTGAGGAGCCTTAAACACATTTTAAAC
Organism: Anoura caudifer; assembly: GCA_004027475.1. Taxonomy (NCBI): domain Eukaryota; kingdom Metazoa; phylum Chordata; class Mammalia; order Chiroptera; family Phyllostomidae; genus Anoura; species Anoura caudifer. Next base: position 168,718 of record PVKU01003641.1, on the reverse strand, counting down.
ATCAGTTTGTGTAGGTCTGTCTGCTGAAAGGGAGAGTAATTATTTTAAAAATCATATATATTGGGTGCAACTTTTTAATAAAAAAATGTTTGTAAAGAAGATACATAGCACACAATCTCATTGCTCAGGTAATCCCTACTTTTTAAAAAAAAATAGGAGTAAAATATGCATGTAGTTAAAATTTTCGAGGTACCAAAAGGTAGATAATGACATATAAGAGCCTTCTCTCAAACCTTCCATCCAGCCCTCCTCAGAGGGACTCCATTATGAACCGTGCCTGTCTGCACAGCCTTTCCTACTACACAAAGGGCGCATTCTATAAGCAGTTGTATTCTTTGCTTGCTTTGCTTTTGTCACAAAGGAGAAGCTCCCAGCTTTCCCCTTGGGGATCAATTCAACTGGATGGCCCCCCCACCCCCACAATAATTCACCCAGTTGCTTAGACTTGGTGATAGGCAGTGATGATGTTAAATACAGTTCTGCCAGTAGATGGTTGTGTATTCAGAAGTAGGAGTCCATAGACACTTGTTCATTTGAATTACTCCACAGTAATTCATAGTGTACATATACCATTATTTTTTAACTTGTCTCTTGTTTATGGACATTAGGTGGGACGATGATTTTAAGATCACATTTACATATTAAATGAGTGAGTCTTTAAGAGAATGAGTGACAGGAGTGAAGAGGAAATTATTTAGTTAATGTTGATGAAGAATGCAGAGTAATTAACTATGAAGACAGATTATTATTACTGCTTAATAGCATGGGGTATTGCTAAACTGCTGTCTCTCCAAAAACCAGAGGACTGCCTAAGGCCTCCTGCTGCACATTTCGTACTCCCTAGCCAGGGATACCCCAAGGCCAGCTTGGGTCACAGTCATTTTCTGTGCTTTTGTAGCACTTTGCACATCTCTCATTAAAGCAGTATCCTGATCTCTTTTAATTTAGCTTTGCATATATGCTTGCCTTTAGGACAGCAAGTACATCTTGCCATCTCTGTGAATCCCTTGCACCAAGGTGCCCCTTATGCTCTAGGGGGATGTAGGGAAAGGGGTCTCAGGGGGTGTCTCGCTAAATCAAAGTCAGTAGCCTGATCAGAGCTCTTTGACTACTTTAAAAAAAAAAAAAAGATTTTATTTATTTATTTTTAGAGAGGAAGGGAGGGAGACAGAGAGCAAGAGAAACATTGATCAGTTGCCTCTTGCATGCACCACTACTGTGCAAACTGAACCCCGTAACCCAGGCACGTATGTGCCCTGACCAGGAATCGAACCAGAGGCCTTTAGCTTTGCGGAACGATGCCCAACCAATGGAGCCACATGGTCAGGGCTCTTTGACTATTTCTTTGCTTGAACCTTCCACTCTTAGTTTTTCTTCAGATAAAGTGGTGTCAGTGCCTCTCTGGGTTGAGCTGTATGTAGCAAAGCCTCCTCTGTCTTGAGCCCTGTGTGAGTTGTGAAGCTTTTTGCTCAGCCGAGAGCCCAAAGAGCCAAAATGGAGGCTCCCAGCTCTCTCCTTGCAGAATTATTCAACTTGAAGGCTAACTATTCTCTCCCACTGCCATAATTCACTTAGTTGTCTAGAGTTGGTGACAAGCAGTGATGCTAAATATAGTTCTGCCAATAGGTGGCTGTGTATTCAGAAAGTTGGAGATAATATCTTTACAGCTTCTGGTAGTAAATCTTTTCAGGTTTTGTTTTTTTGTTTTTTGGGTTTTTTTTTTTAGCACAACAGAACACCCCTACTCTACCTGATAATAATTGAGACTGTCGTCACAAAATAGTTATTATGGTGGCAGAATAGAAAGCTGTTAAAAGGAATTACTTGATAGCTACCTTTGTCCCTTTTTAATTTTTCTTTGCCCTTGATTTGAGGCTGTCACATCTTGATAATACATTTTAGAAAAATGCTGAAACTATCCTTCAGTTATTTGCCCAGCCCTCTGTCTATTCCTGGTCCTGACTTAGACTATAAGCCAGTGGACTTGACAAAGATTTCCTTGAGTATTATATTCAAGCTGATCAAATATTTGGGAGTCTCACAGATGTTTGCACATAAAAAGTTCCTTGGGTTTGTTTGCATAATTTGCACATTCAAACTTATATTTTAAATTAAAAATTCCCCATGAATAGACTTTTAGCATGTTTTCTGTCTCTTGGAATTTTACACTTATTTTAAATCTGATTTTTAAAATTCATTTACTGGCATCAACAAACTCCTCTTTGGGAAAATGTTTATAAGGAATGTATAAAATTCAAACATGGGAAGAGTCAAGATGGACTGGTTTGTGCTTATAATAGACTCTAAATTTCAGTGCCTTAATACAAAGTTTCTTTCAGCCCATGCTAGATATCTTTAACCTGTCAAATGGGAGCTCTGCTTTGTGTTTTTCTTATTCTGGGTTTAAGGAGCAAGCCCCTTTCTCTACATATTGTCCATGTCAGAGGAAAAGAGAATCACACACTGACTCTTAAAACTTTCTTTGAAAGTGACACATTTCACTCTGCTCACATTTCATTGGACAGAGCAAGTCACATGGCTACACTTGACTCCAGGGGGACAGGGAAGTACAATTCTGTCACATGCTCAGGAGAACCAGAAGTGCTTGGTGCGTGGTACAGACACTGCCTTAGTGTCTTAGGTCTGCTTGGCACAGAGTAAGTGTCGCTGGGAAAGTGGGTAGTGAGGTGCCTAAGAGCATGGATTCACTTTCTTCACCTGAAATAGTACTACCTTACAGAGTTGTGAGGATTAAATGAGATAATTTTTGTGAAGTCTTTGTCTTTCACATAGTAAATGCTCAATAAACATTAGCTGTCATTACATTTGAGTACTTACTGATTTTGATTTAAATTACTTGAAGGGTACTGCTTAAGGATTTTTCCCCTTATTTATTTTAAAGGACACGAGAAAAAAATCCACTTTTTTCCCCTTTCTTTTTTCCTTTTAAACGTATACAGTTCAACTAAAGCTGAAGAGGGGATAAAAATCAAGGAGTTACTTTTGGCCTCAGGATGGGAGAGGTGGAAATACTACCTGGTTGGGTCAGTTTAACTAAAATCATTGAAGATTTCCTATCTTAGGAGTTTCTCATGCTCCACTCACCTTTAAGAGAAAAATTTGGGTATGTGTGTTAATTCCTGGCACATCCACCAGTTGACTTGGAGATTTCCTTTTGTCTCACTTTAGCTCAAAGTCAAGATCTCAACTGAAGTTGGCATCACCAATGTTGATCTCTCCACTGTGGATAAGGATCAGAGCATTGCCCCCAAAACCACAAGGTAGGTGAGGTGCCTCCTGGGCGTGAGTCAGGCTTGAGCCAAGCCCCCTAGATGCCCTTTCTGTGTCCGCAGTGATCCAGCTCATACCACCAGGGATGCTTCGTGGCATCCAAGCAGTTTGGGGGGATGTCTGTACCAGTGATCAGTCTGGGCAAACCAGCCCACGAGATAAAGAGCTTACTTCAGGATGTAAGTCTGAGTCAGTGAGCTATGTCATCAAGCACGTTATCTAATTAAGACGATAGTTTTTTCAAGGACTTTCTCAGTGAAGGAAGCAGTGTATTAATTTATATTCTGGTATAATGTGTATCTTCATAGTCTTGAAGTTGCTCTTAGTGGCCTCATGGCAACTCTCTGACCCACACATGGCTGCAAAAAGTTGGAAGCTTCATAGGTCCTTAGAACTGAGATGGCAGACATCTAGCATTAGGGCTAAAGTTCCCTTTCTCCAGTTCATAGAAGGCATCATCCATCCACCATAGCATTCATTCCTTTTTAACACAACCTTCTAAGTAACCGTTAGCAACTTATCAGAGCTGGACCAGAACACTATATGAGGCCCATTTGTCAGCCCTCTCCCAGATCCTTATTTTGGGGAACCATCTGCACCTATGGGTATAGTCAAACCCCCAACTTGACTCAACTGGGGTGACTATAGATGTCAAAGAAAGTAGGTGAACCCTCAAGGCCATTTGGGATGTTACTAGCTAGAGCCTAGAAGGGAAGTGTTCGCTTCTTTTATGTCCTGTGACAGGGCTAGGCCTTCCTCTGGCTTGGATATTTTCATAGTGACATTGAAGACTGAAGCATTATTGCAGTGGATTCTGCAATAGTGTCTCTGCGAGTGCTTTGCAAAGTTTAATGTTCTATGTGATGAGGAGCTGGAATCATTCATAAGTAAATACAGAGCCTAAATACATAATAGAGCCAGGTGTGAGTTCTGTAACCATTTGGCTTGTTCTGTCCCCTGGCCATTTGAACCTAAAATCCCAGGAAATAGCTGTGAAAAGAACAGTTTTCTCATCAAGACAGCCTTTTGAGAAAATGACTTTTTAAAATTCAATTTCAGAGAGGGAAATAAATTGAAACAGTATCTGGGAAAAATACAGCATTTTTTAAAAAGAAAAGAAAAAGCTATAAGTACCCTCTTTTCTCTGCATCTCCTACCCCCTCATCTCCCAGCCTTGCTCACATATGCTGCTGACACCAATCCTGTGCTCATTTCTCCTTGTGGTTTTGCCAGCCCAGCTCTTCAGTCCACCTGTGTGCCTGCAGGGGAACACATGAGCCCCACTGGTTCCTGACTTGGTTGACTTGACATCCTTATGTCCTGGAAGTAAAAACCTGGAGCATCTACATATAGCGTTTTTCCCAGACACTGCTAAAAACTATGTGCTTTTCTCAGTCCCAGCTTTATGAGTCCAATTTGCCTCCAGCCACAGACGATTTTCCACTTCAATCTGTCCCCAACAAAACTGTTACAATGAAAGAGGGAAGATTAAGCAATGAAGTGAAGTTTGTGTTTTTCACTCTATTCTTAGATATTTGCAGGTCCTTTCTGAAGATTTACTGTATAAATGTCTCTTTCAGGGTGACCTACCCAGCCAAGGCCAAGGGCACATTCATCGCAGATAGCCACCAGAACTTTGCTTTGTTCTTCCAGCTGGTGGATGTGAACACGGGTGCCGAGCTCACACCTCACCAGGTCAGGAAAAAGCGCAGGCATTCTCTTGGCTTGAAACATTACAGTGTACTAGAGTTGTTGATCTGTAGATAACTGACTAGAGAACATTCCAAATTCCTGCTTTCAGACCTTCACTCTGAATCCCAATGGTCCATCAGGTTCTCCCACGTGACACTTCGCCCCCCTCGGTTACTGGTTGTAACCCTGAACCTGGAGTATACTTTTCTTTTATTTTCTTTTAATTATATTTTATTGATTATGCTATTACAGTTGTCCCATTTCTCCCCCATCATTCCCCTCCACCCTGCACACTCCCTCCCACCCACATTCCCCCCATTTAGTCATGTCCATGTGTCATAAGTTCTTTAGCTTCTACTCTTCCCACACTATTCTTGCCCTCCCCCTGTCTGTTTTCTACCTACCATCTATGCTACTTATTCTCTGTACCTTTTCACCCTCTCTCCTCCTCCCACTCCCCTGTTGCTAACCCTCCATGTGATCTCCATTTCTGTGTCCCTGTTCCTGTTCTACTTGTTTGCTTAGTTTGCTTTTATTTTAGGTGTGGTTGTTAATACCTGTGAGTTTGCTGTCTTTTTACTGTCATATTTTTTATCTTCTTTTTCTTAGATAAGTCCCTTTAACATTTCATATAATAAGGGCTTGGTGATGATGAACTCCTTGAACCTGACCTTATCTGAGAAGCACTTTATCTTCCCTTCCATTCTAAATGACAACTTTGCTGGATAGAGCAATCTTGGATGTAGGTCCTTGACTTTCATGACTCGGAATACCTCTTTCCAGCCCCTTCTTGCCTGCAAAGTCTCTTTTGAGAAATCAGCTGACAGTCTGATGGGAACTCCTTTGCAGGTGACTGTCCCCTTATCCCTTGCTGCTTCTAGAATTCTCTCCTTCATTTTAACCTTGACTAATGTAATTATGATGTGCCTTGGTGTGTTCCTCCTTGGGTCCACCTTCTTTGGGACTCTCTGAGCCTCCTGGACTTCCTGGAAGACCATTTCCTTTGCCAGATTGGGGAAGTTCTCCTTTATTATTTGTTCAAGTAAGTTTTGCACTTGTTGCTCTTCTCTGGTACCGCTATAATTCGGATGTTGGGATGTTTAAAGATGTCCTGGAGGTTCCTAAGCCTCTCCTCATTTTTTTGAATTCTTGTTTCTTCCTTCTTTTCTGTTTTGTTGTTTCTTTCTTCCTTCTGGTCCACTCCATTCATTTGAGTCCCAGTTTTCCTCCTATGACTATTCGTTCCCTGTGTGTTTTTCTTCATTTCACTTATTATAGCCTTCATTTATTCATCTCATTTGCGACCAAAATCAACCAGTTCTCTGAGCCTCCTAATCACCAGTGCTTTGAACTGTGCATCTGATAGGTTGACTACCAGTGCTTTGAGCTCTGCATCTGATAGGTTGGCCACCTCCTGGTCACTCAGATGAATTAGCTCTGAGGCCCTGATCTGTTCTCCCGTTTGAGCTATCCTTGGTTTTGGGTTTTTTTGTTTTGTTTTGTTTTGTTTTGTTTTTTGGTGTGGTTGCCTTAGGCGTTCACCAGGGCAGGGCAGCCCATTCGCTGGGTTGTGATGCTGGATGTGGGGGCGGGGTCCAAGAGGAAACAATGGTGCTTGCTTCGAGCTCTCTCACAGACTCCAGTCCCTTCAGCCACTTTCCCCAAGCAAATTGGGCCCTTCTGGTGCTGATTTTGGTGTGGGTGGGCCTGTGCACGCTCCAGGACCCTGTGGGTCTCCCCAACAAACTCTCCTGTGAGGCTGGGACTCCCTCCCGGCACCTCAGCCCCTACAAGTGTTTTCAGTGGGTGCTTTTAGGCTTCACTTCCCGGCGCTGAGGCCCTGCATCACGCAGTCTGTCTTGCTACCCGTTTTTGCCTGGTTTATCTATTCGCGAATGTGCGTCTGCAGTCAACCGCCTTGTATTGGCCTCTTCGTGTTCAGTAACTGCCACCTGTGCGCCTGGGGTGACGGCGCACCCGGGACCTCCAGCCACCGTCTTATCCTGCCCCGACCAGACTCTGCCAGCTGCTGACTCCACCTCTCTTACCAGTCTGGGTGAATTGTTGTCAGACTTCCATACAATTCAATTTTCTCTCTGTCCTGGTTGGCTTTTTTTGGTTCTGTATTTTTGTTGTCCTTAATCTTGGTTGTGAGAGGAGGCACAGCGTGTCCACCTGTGCCTCCATCTTGGCCGGAAGTCCTCCACTTTTCTTTTTAAAAGATTGGCACTTAGTTGAGGATTTTTTTCTTTCTGACAAAAAGGAAACAAAAACACCAAAAATTATACATTAAAATCTTTTTTTAAAGATTTTATTTATTTATTTTTAGAGAGAGGAGAAGGTAGGGAGGAGAAAGGGAGAGAAACATCAATGTGTGGTTGCCTCTCATGTGCCCCACACCAGGACCCTGGCCCACAACCCAGGCATGTGCCCTGACTGGGATTGAACCGGCAATCCTTTGGTTCACAGGCCAGCACTCAATCCACTGAGCTACACCAGCCAGGGCACATTAAAATAATCTTGAAAAAAGGAAAAACCTAGGCAGTAGGCCCAAGGCATGTTTTTGTTCTGGTCAAAGCAGATTTTCCATTTGTGGGAATCTGAAAAATAGTTCTTTTTATAACTTGTGCCTGCTTCATATTATAAAAACAATAGGCTTCCTTTAATTATTCTTTAAAAGATTTTCAAACCAGGCCCTTTCCCCAGAAACACTGGTAGGATCTTATGTCCTCTCAGGCACATCCTCCCTCACCTCTGTCATCCTCCTTGATTGGAATTAACTGCTCTCAGCTCTGCCCCATCCACGGTTGTATTGTAAAGGGAAATTCAGATAAGTACTCTGAACGCTGAAAGACGAGAGACTGTAGGACTGAGTAGCCCTGATTTGGGTGCTTTGTAGCGATACTTTAGCAAGAGCCGGCAGACCTGTGTTCCTGCTTGAGGGGCAGCTTCAGAGCAGACCTCTGAGTTGGGTGAATTTACTTGGAAATCTTTTGATTTTCATTTCTTGTAGCTGCAGCAGCTGCACTTATGCCCAGGCCCCAGAGCGGCTGCCTGCAGGACCATTGTCCTGGTGCTTCTCTGTTCTCTCCCTTCCACCCCCGAGCTCTGAAGAGCTTGCTTGGTGCACTCGGTTAGGGCCATGGCTCACCAGCTTTAAGCACTTCAACCTCTTAGCATTTTGTGTCTCATCTCAGAATGACATTTATCAACCAAATAGCGCAAGGGAAGAAAAAATGCAAAGAAAGGAAATTATAAAACTAAATTGGTGAGCTTTGGGTTTGGGTTAGAGTTAGCGAGGAAATGTAACTTTAACTGAATACTTGCCTCATCCAAGATTCTGTTTTGGAAACCACTGCTTAGAGACCTCCCAGGTAGAGATGGCATTTTGCAGATGAGCCTGGCTGCCACCTGCGCTTGGCTGTGACAGGAAGAAGATCAGGTCATCGGGGCTGCTAAATCCCATTCTTGGCCAGGGTTCTGTAATCAGGATGCTTCACATCTCTGGGCCCCTTTCCCTAAATACTTGGATGGTTTTTTGTTGCCCAGGTGTAGAGTAACAAATGAGATTTGTGTTTTTTTCTGCGGATCCAGCACTAGCTGGACCGTGTAACTCATTCAGTCCATGTGCCTTGTGATCTATAAAATGGAACCAATCTACCTGCCTTGTTGAATTCTTTATTTTGAAACCCTTCAAAGAGCTCTGAGTGGATGTCGTTTTGCTGCAGTTTTAACGTGCAGAAACCTTCATTTCTTATGTCATTGGGGGATAAGGTGAATAGACTAGTCCCATCGGATTGACAGTATCGGCTACTGTTTATTGACTGGCTAGTAGTGCATACCAGGTCCTGTGCTAAATGCTTTGCCTAAGTTATCAGGGATCTCCACACAGGTACACTACCTGTTGAAGATAATCTTCTTATCTTAAAGATGAAGAAATCAAGGCACAAAGAGGTTAAGTAACTTGCCCAGCTAATAAGTAGTGGAACCAAATCTGTCTGTCTTCAGAGCCTGGGCATTCTCAGTGGCACCAGGCTGCTGTGCTTGATTAGAGCGCTGCCTTGCTATCCGTCTCCCAAGCCTGCTCTACGAAATCTTTAGCTGGAGGCACTAGGAAATTGAAAATGGGCCTCTTACAGTTCTACCTCATTTCCCTTCTTTTTACCCTCTGGTGAAGAAGTTAATTGGGCAGTGAAGTGGCCAAAAGGCTGGCAGGAAGAAGAAATCGCAACAACAGCAAAGGGCTTAAATCATCCACAAACTGGGCATTCAGCCTCCAAGTAGCTGAGAATTGGCTGCATCTCTAAGTTAAATTTCTCATACTAGCAAAAGTTCTCTCTGCTCCCTGAGTTAGGAACCAGGGTAGAACGGCCACTCCGTGCGCTCTTGGGCAGGCCCGGTAGAGCCCTGAGCTCCCACCATGATGAAAGAGCCAGCAGTCTGCAGCCTCATTGACTCGATATTGAGCCCAGAGAGAATTGTGAAATTAGCAGATGACATATAATATTATTCTTCCATCCAGACATTTGTCCGACTTCATAACCAGAAGACTGGCCAGGAAGTGGTGTTTGTTGCTGAGCCGGACAGCAAGAATGTATACAAGTTTGAGTTGGATACTTCTGAGAGAAAGATCGAATTTGACTCTGCGTCTGGCACCTATACTCTCTACTTGATCATTGGAGATGCCACTTTGAAGAACCCAATCCTGTGGAATGTGGTATGTGCCTAAATGCACCTTGACCCAGACAAGAGTGACTGTGCCGCAGTCAGACCCAGACGGCCCTCTTCAGGGGTCTGGGCTCTTTGCCCCAGCCTTGCCTCTGCCACCCGTGGGGCAGCAGATATGCGCTGTGAGGTGAGGGCTGTGTGCTGTCACTGATAGGAGTCTTAGGGGCATGCACATGGCCTGGCACATAGTAGGTGCTTAGTAAATAGTGATTGAATGCATGAATGAATGAAGTGTGTATATTTGCCTTTGTGGGTGCTTACAAATTTCTGTAAAAGTTATATACTGGAAGAAGGTTTTCATATTACATCAAAGCATTACAGGGTATGCATAGATAGAGGCTGTAGCCCTTGAGATACGGTGTAGCCTCGTGAGGTTTGGGAGGGGTAAGATTCGAGTTCCAGCAACAATTCAGGATGGTGTGGGACATTGAATCGCAGGATATGTAGAATGCTAATAAACTAGTAATAGTCAACATTTGCATATCATGTTATAGTTTACATAGTGCTTTTCTCACCTCGTATCTCACCTTTGATTGGTGTGATGAGAGAAAATTTCTTGAAAGACGTGGCATTAGAGGTAGGGGTGGAAGAATTGCAAAGGGCTATCAGAGTAGTGTATGGGGCAGGGGTGATCACTGGGGAACGGCCTGCAGAAAAGCCTGATGTGCGTTCGGCGCAGTGCGAGTGGGCCCGTTTACTGGCGCGCCTGATGAGTCTGGTCAGCAGCAGCAGGCTGCTGCTGACGTTGCAAAGGCAGCAGCAGCCAAATCGCAGCCCTTGAACGGTGGTTGGCACCCTCTGCGAGACACAGGGGCTGAAGTGTTTCTTGTGTTGTGTTCAGAGCTCCCATTCTTCTCGTGGACTTTGGGCTGCTTTTTGCAGGAGAGCACGTTGTCATTTCTTCTTTTTCTGTGGCTAAATCACACTTTCCAGGGACACAGAGCGTTTTCTGATTGAGGCTGTAACAGCCTGAGCACTGGCTGAGGTTTTTGTATTAAAGCAGCTCTGTGGGACTCACCAGGCCAGTTGAAAATTGGAACTCTTACTCTAAAAAGCATTTTCAACAAATACTTATTTTGTTCTTGAAATTTTTACTTTCTCAAATTTGTCAACTAATAGATCAGAAGTGGTTAGGCTGCTTGGAGCTTTTTCAGTTGTGGTCCTGGGTGTGGGTAGGAGGTGCTGTCACGCCGACAAGTCTTATTCCCTTCTCTTCTGTGCCTTTAAAGACTGCTCTTAACTTTTCAGGCTGATGTGATCATCAAGTTCCCTGAGGAAGATGCTCCATCGACTGTCCAGTCTAAGAACCTTTTCACCCCCAAACAGGAAATTCAGGTATGTTTCAAGGGGCTTCTCCACTAAGCATGGAGAAGGAGTGTGAAGTGGACACAATGACAAGACAACAGAATGCTGGATGGTGGCACTCTGGTCCCTTCTTTACCCTCTTTATATAGTGCTTTATAGTTTGGTCCTCACCACCCTGTGAATTAGGCAGAGCACATATCCTAGAGCTGAGAAAACAGGCTCAGAGAGCCCAGTGACCAGCTTCTAGAAAGCACATAATTGGAGACAATCTCAGAACCTGAGTCTGTTTTTCCTAAACATCGGGAGGTACAGCCCTGAGATCACTGCTGAATAGCTACAGCAAAGCTGGGTTTGACTTCCTTTCTCTCTGTTCCTGCAAGATCAGGGCTGATGGGGCCAACAGGTGAATGCTCACCTGGGATGGCAGGGCTTTCTTCCCCAAGGCAAGTCCTTCCTCTTACGGGATTCACCTTCCTTGCACACAAATATTAGCCATTCCTGCCCAGCCCAGTCCACAGGATTGCTGTGAGGATCAGAGTAGATCATGGATAAGGCAAGAAAGGCATTGAAAAGTTTCTAAAGCACTTTATAAAATAAACACTAAGTGTTAAACACTTTGAGCCCTGGTTAAGAAAACTGAGGTGGATCCACTCAGTGAATTATTTTGCATTCATGAGAAAAAATGTTATTGTAGTGACATGGAATTCTACATGTAAATTAATGTTGAAGTGTTCCAAGCAGACTGCTTACTCTTATTTCACCATTTAAAAAAGGACAAAGGCTGCCCTGGCTGACGTAGCTCAGTGGACTGAGCATGGGCCTGCGAACCAGAGGGTTGCCGGTTCGATTCCCAGTCAGGGCAAATGCCTGGGTTGCCGGTTCGATTCCCAGTCAGGGCAAATGCCTGGGTTAGGGTCATGCGAAAGGCAACCACACATTGCTGTTTCTCTCTCTCTCTTCCTCCCTCCCTTCCCCTCTCTAAAAATCTAAAGGAAAAAAGAAAAGGCCCAAAGGGTACAGTAGTAGGACTCTGTTAAAGAGAGTGAGATTAACACCAGTTAGCTGACTTGAGTGAGGGAGCGAGTGTGATAGATGGTGCCACCCTAGGAACCCAGAAGCATTATGAAATCCCGGAGTCCTGCCTTGGATGTGACACTCAGGCCATCCATACAGCTGGGCACCCTCTTTGATCCTGGTGAATGCCACTCGATGGATTGCATATCTCCAACCTCTAAATGGCAGTGAGTCTTTGAAGGGATAAAGTGGGTCAGCCAGGTAGTGAGCTGGGACTAGTGTAGTGTCTTTGAAAGGAGACCTCTGGGATCAGAGGCCAGCATTGGAAGAGCAAAAGGCCAGGTGACCACTCGTTGCCAGAGGCTTTTAGCATCTGGGAGATAGTTCCTCATTTTGACTGTTACTGGGAGTTTGGTCCCTGGTCAACATGGCAGCCCCTTCTGGGAAGGACGTGTTCTTAAATACTCTTGGTGTGACTTCTTTTGGCAGCACCTGTTCCGTGAGCCTGAGAAGAGACCCCCCACAGTGGTGTCTAATACATTCACCGCCCTGATCCTCTCGCCCTTGCTCCTGCTCTTTGCTCTGGTGAGTAGCTGTAATTAGCATGGGCAGCGTGTGTCTGGCGCCAGACTCAGCAGATGTAGCTGCTCCAAAGGAGGCTTTGTGCTCTGGCCTCAGCACAGCTCCAAAGGGGTCCAGCAGCTGTGACCTGCACTGATGGTCAAAAAATTTTAGAATAACTAAAATGCCCCACTGTAGGGAGCAGCCAGATAATCCACTCCATTAACAAAGGGCATGGGAAAGTGCTTACTGGCCATTAAAAATGATAAAGGTATATGGACTGGGATGCTTTTTGTAGGAATGTTCAGATGAGGTTAAGTGTGAAAAAACCAAGGCCTAATAATTGTTACAGCTCTATAAAAATAGAGTACGGAGACCCTGCATTTCGATGCCATTTGGAGCATAAAACTAAGCAACCTATAGTCCTCATAAAAGCAAGTTTTGAATAAATTATTGCATATCCAAGCAATGGAATATTATATAATTTATTAAAAGAGTGGATAGGTTTATGTGCTGATATGACAAGACTGCCAGGGAGTCTTACTGAGTGACAAAGGCAAGGGGTAGAATAGTATGTTCGGTATGATCATCTTTCTGTGAAAACCTTGAAAAGGCATTACTTATTAGTGTTGGTCATCTCTAAGGAGAGGACTTTTTAAGGAATATAGAGAAAGGAACATTCTACCTTTTATATTTTAAAGTACTATTTGGATTTTTTACCAAGTGATTTTTTTTCTCTTTCAAAATTGTAAACATAGATGTATATCATTAAAGTTCAGAGTATTTTGAAAACTCTTTGGAAAACTCATGAGATCTTACTCTTAGAAAATTGCCTATGTTCCTAATTCATTCATTGGTTTTAATAAAAGAATTACTGGTCAATCCAAATCTGAAAAGCATGCAGCAAGCTTTCAGAAATCAGACCCTAGGGTATGGACACCAGTTTGAGTGATCAGAATTTTCAAAAGGCATGGAACCCATGGAAAGACCATGCATCTTACCAGCTGCAGGTGGGTTTATCTTACCAATATGGAGAGAAACCAGCAGGGGTGCCAGTTAACTTCACACTCTCTGACCCTTCAGTTTCATGGGTCCACCTGTTTTAAAATAAAAAAATTTTGCTGTAATTAAAAAATGATGTTCAGATTCAAGTTCCCCAAGCACATTTGAGAGCAGGTGTTGGAATGCCTTTCTAAAGAAAAGAGGGAACAATTTTTGGACTTAGAATAGAGTAGTTGTTGCTTGGAAAAATTCCCTGTCCATCAAGTATGCATGAACTTTTAAGCCCTTAGGGCTGTTCATTGGACTAGCATTGACTTGCCATGTGTTGCCTCCCTTTAAGTTCTAATGTCTTTTTAATTTATTTCTCCCCATTGTTTAGTGGATCCGGATTGGTGCCAATGTCTCCAACTTCACTTTTGCTCCTAGCACGATAATCTTTCACCTGGGACATGCTGGTAAGCACTCCCAGCTGCTAATTCCATTTAACCTCCTCTGACATTTAGCCTGCCCAGGAAAACACCCTGTAAAATAGACCCACAACCTATTAACTATAATGACTTAATAGTATAACATTTCCCTCTTCCTCCTGGCCTTTTAGGACAGTTAATGATGATAAACCTGTTTGGACCGTCAGCTTAGAACAGCTGTCATTAGATTGGGTTTCATTGTACTAGGCTACTGTTGGCAGGCCATTTGCCCTCATTTAATAGCCCTGTTCATTTCCAGAGATTACTCACTTACTGTAGCTTTACATCGAGCCGTCTTCCTGGATGAAGAGCATTAATGCAGTTTCCAAAGATTATCTTTCCCCACCGTATCGATCTTCACATTTGCTGGCAGCTGTATCTGGGCAGTAATAGAAAACAGTTGCTTCCCTAGTCAGACACACTGTCCTACATGGTTCTCTTGAGCACTCAGGACCTAAACATAACAACACAGTCCATTTGCAAATCAGCTAAGCCTTTCAGAGACTTTGGACACCATCGGATCAGTGGTGCTTTGCATTTCACTAAGACTTCAGTATTTTTTTCTCATTTCTTTGACTCTTTTAGGAGTCACCTCTTGTGTCCTGTAGGAGTCTGTAGATGAATCCCTTGAAATTATAGGCAAATGTGTGTCTGTTCTTTTCTGGGGAAAGATCGAGTCTGTAGCTTTGATCAGATTCTCACAGGGGCCCATGACCTTGAAAATGGTTAAGAACTCCCGCTGAAGTTCATCTGTCATCCTTCTGGGCACAATCGACAGGATGACCTTTCTCTTCAGCCCAGTTCCTGGATTTGAGTGATAGCCCTCCTGGGTCGGGCTGAGAACAAACCCTGAGGTGAATGTGTTTGCAGCCAGGACTTTTCTTGCTGGAGTGCTTTGTGTGCACATCCCCTGTTAGATTCTCATCGAGCCCTGATGGGGGTGACCGGGGTGGGAGCTGTGATCCGTGTGTGACAGGTGAGAGAATTTAGGCTCAGAAAAATGAAGTGGCCAGAAGTGCAGAGCCTGGACCAGAACCCTGGGCTTTCAGTGCCCAGAGGCCGGAGCCCTTCTCACTGGCCCTTTCTCCTCAGTCCTCTTCGCTTCCCTCCTAGTCACAGTGGCCAATTATCCCTAAATTTTTTTAATAAAAGAAAATTATTTATTTAATCCTGTATACTTTTATGCAGAATTTGAAAAATAAAATAAGTCCAAAATGTAACATGACAGTATGTTTAAGAAAACAAACAAAATGTAAAAAAACTTGCATTAAAGATAACAGATGTGAGCCAGAATGTGGAATGAGACAGACAAAAGGTAGCTGAGGTCTGGCTGGCTTTTCTCTGGATTTCTTGGTAGCCAAGGCTTAGAGGCGAGAATACTGGGTTACCTGTATTTTGGTGTTGGACGAAAGGAATAAAACAAGCTGGTCTAGAAATCCAGCAGTTACTGCTCCCTGCTGTCCTCTGCCCCAGCGTGTTGTCACTGTTTCACTCGATGGGCATCGTGGCACTGTTTTGTAGCTATGCTGGGGCTCATGTACATCTACTGGACTCAGCTCAACATGTTCCAGACCCTGAAGTACCTGGCCATCTTGGGCAGCGTGACGTTTCTGGCTGGCAATCGGATGCTGGCCCATCAGGCAATCAAAAGGTAAGGCCAGGGATGGTCCTGGGATGGGCCACGGCCCCAGAGTGGGATTAGAAATATTTTTGTCAGCTGTGCTCCCCCAACTCTCCGATGAGGGTACGTGGCAAAAAGATTCGTATCCTTAGGGGCACGTGTGACACATTAGTCCAGCCCAGTACAGAAGCCTTTTGAAGTCAGAAAAGAGTCTCAGCGGTCAGCTTTAAATGTTTTAAAACCACATTAGAACAAGAGAAGAATATAACTTAATTTATGAAGGTTAAAATGGATTAGAATGTGTCAGAAAATCATTGTTAAAGTGCTGGCTGTATAAAATAAAATGTTCTGCTGCCACAGAGAGCCCCGCCCCTTTCCCTGCTCTGGGGAGTTTCTCCTCTGTGGCCTTTGGTAGGCGCCCAGGGCTTTTCCTCCTGAGCCCGAGGTCCACGCTCTGTCCCCAGAAACTGCCACACTGCTAAGTAGGCAGTGCTGCGTGCCCGACAACTAGACAGTCTTAATCTTAGGCTCACGCAATGATCAGATCTCCGTGTGATGGCAGCTTGACTCTTGAACCTGGATTAGAGGCAAATTTATATGTCTCATAGGTGTTTGTCATTGATTTGACTTGGGTGATTTCAGCCATGTAAAGGTCAGTAAGAAAAGGTCAGATTTGCTTTCACCTTTGGAAGTTAACATTTTCAGACATGCCCTGCTTTCTCCCTCTAGGACTTTTGCAGGGAGAATGTAATTCAGTAAGTAGTGTGCCCTCCAGCAAGGCAGCTGATTAAGTTGGTCGGATCAGGGAGATGCTTCCTCAGGGACCATTAGTGGGCGGGAGAGCCACACATTTCATCCCTGCCCTGCTCGGGTCTCCTTCGTGAGCTTTCTGAGTGCCTCACCGAGGAGACCCGGCCCCAGCATGCTCCTGGACTTCCCTGTAGTAATCCAGACTCCACCAGAGCTTCCCCTAGCACCGGCAGTGGCAGTCGGTTCGTTTTGCTGCCCCTCCAGCAGCCTCACCTTGGCAGCTCTGCATTGCATCTGCGAAAGGGCCAGGGCCTCGGCTGTTGTTTCTAAGCAGAGCCCTGTTCCCTTGCAGCAACCAGTCTAGGCCCCAGGGAGCCAAAGGCCATGCTCTGCTGAGCTCTCTCTTTTCCAGAGTTGCCCACACAAGACAGACAAAATCAAGGGGAGACGGGGATGACAAACAATAGATTTAGATCCTGCTTATCATGACTTCCTAGTCTGCAATCCTGGAATTGCGTCTGCTTTCTGGGGAAGGAGACCACGATTCTCATCTCCTCCCTTCCCCCTGCACACCTCCCATACAGAACGGTAAAGCCCAGTCTTACGGTGCCCTCTTCGTGAATCCTGGAATGGACGCTGCCACTGGGAAAGTCAGTGACCTAACGGAAGCTCTGGTTGGGTGTTTGCCATTTCTTTCCCCAGCTGATTTCTCTTCTCACTGTCCTTTCTTGATTCTCAATCCCTCTTTCCTTTGGCAGGATCGCTGCAGAGCAGAGCAGTAGATTGGCAAAATATAGGACATTACGGTAACGATGAAGGGCGGTCTCGTCCCAGAAGCAGGGCCCCTTTCCCATCTTGCCTGCCTCATGCATGTCAGTTACCGAGTGGCAGCCCGCTCGTCCCTCCCCACCCCTCCCTCAGCCAAAGATGAACTCTGAGGCCATTTTCCCACTTCCTGGCCCAGGTGGTGACCGGCCTCAGGCAAGAGCCCAAGCGCCCCTTAACTTAGCCCAGCTGCTGGGGGAACTTTGCAGCAGAGTAGCCTTGACCTGGCTTACACTACGTGACTCCATCCTCCCTTATGTCCCAAGGGTACTTTTTAGACAGTAGCCCCTCTCTCTATGTTTATAGGTGAACAGAGATGAGGGTAAGACAGGCCTAGCCTTGGACTTCTTAAAAGGGAACCCCATCTAGAACATCTAAATTCATTACATGGTGGTCTGATGACAAATCCTGGCACACCTTGTCACTGTTTCTAGGCCTTTTTGTAACACTGATCTTTGGTTGGGCCAAACAGTGTGGTTTGGTGAGACTAAATTATGGACTGATGGCCACAGAGCAAAGCCAGTATCAGAACCCAGATTCCTAGACCTTAAGGTGTGGATCAGGGCTGCTCCCCGCGTGACTGAAACGTGTGAAATACCACCCACCCTCCATGCAGGTGTTAGCCCTGGGACGGGGACGGAAGTGGAAGCAAGGCAAAGGGAGGGAAGGAGAGAGTGTCTGGTGCTTCATTGATCAGCTCTTAGACCAGGGATTGGCAAAAGTTTTCTGCAGGGAGCCAGAGAGCATTTTAGGCTTCGCAGGCCGTACAGTGTCTGTTGGAACCACTCAGCTCCGCCGCTGAGGTGTGAAGACATCACAGACTGTGAAAACAAGTGGGCATGGCTGTGTGCCAGTAAAATTGACTTAAGTAAACAGGCGGTGGGCTGGATTTGGCCTGTGGTGCATAGTGCGCCGACTTCTGTATTAGACCAACAAAGACGAGGGAGCACCCTGACAGATGGGGCTCAGTGGGCGAGCTCCAGCCAGCCTGCAAACCAAAAGGTCGCCGGTTAAATTCCTGGTCAGGGCACATTTTTGGGTTGGGGCCCAGGTCCCTGGCCGCGGATATGCAAGAGGCAACCAATCAATGTTTCTTACATCGATGTTTCTCTCCTTCTCTTTCTCCCTCCCCCTCTCTCCAGAAATAAATAAATGAAGTCTTTTTAAAAAAAGAGGAGGGAAGTATTTGAATTTTCTAGTCATGTTCCCTCTCATCCCTTGCTGTGGAATTGGCTTTCCCTGCCAGAACAATGAAGCCATCTTATTTTTAATCCTCTGAAAATAAGAAAAATCAACAAAAGCATAGACTGGAGAGCCTTTCACTGATGTGTGAGCATAAATTGGAACGTCTAGTCCTCGGCACAGAAGAGACTACGTTTGGCGCTTTTTTTTTTTAAATTTATATACAGTAGCATTCATCCTTTTTAGTGTACAATTTTGTGACTCTTGACAGACTAACACAGTAGTGTAAATACCATCTCAGTCAAGATACAGACAATTTCCACACCCCCAAAAGTACCCCTGTGCCCCTTCTTAGTCCCTCCTTCCCACCCTCATTCCCTGGCTGTTTCCATTTGGTTTTGTCCTAAATGATACTTGCTCTGTCCGATTTGCTTGCAGAACTGGTCCTTTCTGCTAAACACTAAGCTGTTTAATTCTTTTCACTGACTAGGGATTGATTTTGTATTTCTTGATTTTTAGATAGTCTGCCCCCACCCAGTTACCCCCAAATCATACTGCTTGAAAGAGAGGAAAGTCACTTGATTATTTGGGTGTTTAGGACTTTCTGAAGTTGGGAACTGGGATTTTGAAGGTAGTTTTGACGTGAGGACAGACATTGGTTTGATCAGGTGTGACTTCTTAGCTAAGACAGAGGCTTGTGGGCCACTGCCCCCCCCCCCCCCCCCCCCAGCTGGTCCTGTTTCTTACTCAGGCTCTCTTCTCCATGGGGACGTTTTGGAACGCACATTTTAAGGAACCTGGGAACCTCCGGGTATTGGTAGGGAATTAGGGGCACTCACTTCAGCCCTCAGGATTAGTTCTGGGCCTGTATGTGCCCCTCGGAGCTGCTGAGGAGGTCTGTAGCCAGCCATTCTGCAAGGCCATGTCACCACGTTGGTCCTCAGCCCTGGCTCCAGCCACCTGCCAAGGACGGCGTCAGCACCCTACCTCCGCGTGCCGGGGCCGTCAGAGCACGGACTTGCTGCCATCACCCTCCTGGTTGCCGTGTCGAGCTTGTCATCTTTGCTCTCGTGTTTCCCCATCACTTCTTGGAGTCAAGGGAAAGGCAGCCTTGGGAAAGAAGGAGTAAAGAGATCGAGTGTTGGGTTTTTTTCCGCTCTTACAATTTTTCTGTGAGCTGAGTCCCATTTTTGAGAATCATGCTTACCTAGGTTTAGACACAGATTCTTACCACTGGCAAGAAGGTGACTACATGTAGGTTTCTGTGCCAAGTGATCAGAACGCCGTCTTCTAAGCTACGCAAGGGCCAGATGTGGGTTGGCGGACCTGGAGTCTGGGAGATTGAAGATGAGCATTCTTAACACCGTCCTTTCTGTTCACCTGCTCAGAATTTGCACTGCCTTTTCAGCCTTGCACTGTGAGAGGTGTGCCTGGATTACCTCATCTCCTTCCATTTTCACCTGCCACTTTCTTTCTTAGTCATCGTCAGGTTTGTTGCATTGTTTTTATTTAAGTTGTCATCGGCTTTAGTTTAGCTGTCTTCCACTCTTGTGAAATGAGATGGGGCGTAAGTAAATAGAATTAATAGGAAAAGGGTTATTCCTTTATCAGTGGGATCTTATAGTGGGAGAATACCTTGGCCTCTCTGTTGACCAATTAGGAACTGTAACAGTGAATTGAAACCTTCAGTAATTTTGTATTTGTCTCCAATTTCTTTCAGAACAGCGCATTAGTCCCAGAAGAAGAAAGGAAAGTCTAAAACATGAAATGAATGTCAAGAAGAGGAGTCAAGAACAATTCAGTTTGAAAAGGGGAATGAAAAAAATACTGTGCTTATAAAGAAGAAAGTTGACATTGTGGTTACACTTTGCTCGTTTTTCTGTTGCCCACACAGAGCCGTAGGGGCCAGGCACTCTTTCTTCGGCAGGACATTCCTAGCAGGACGCTGTGAATACTCCTAACTAACTTACCCTAACGTTGCATTGGAAAAGTTGAAGTCTGTAAAAAGTCTGTTTTGGAATAAAGAGAATAATGGGGACAAAGGCCCGGCTGAGTGTATTGTGGTACTTTTGGAACCGATGGGACTCCTGGGTGCATGCATGAGGATGTAGTTAGGAAGTGTTGTTGACACACTGGACAGGTGTTTTTTTAGGCCCTTTCACATTGGTCCTTCTCACCTGGGAAAACCGCTCCCCTTTCCTCCCCAGCCCTGGTTACCAGCTCTGCGTGAGCCCCGTTGGTATCTGAAGGCTCTCCTCTTTTGCCTTGAACGTTTGGTCTCGGCATGCAGTGGGGAAGGGAAGGGACTGTCTTAGAAGGAGGCTAACCCCATGAGTGACCTTAGGCTTTTAGAGGAGCGCGCACATCTCAAGAATGCCTCTTGTGAAGTTGTGCCCAGGACCGTTTCATGGGGGATTATGACATCACTTAGAGAAGTAATATTGGATAGTACAGTTAAGCATATAGACCTAAGAGTCAGGCACCTGCTGTTACCACTCCCTAGGGTGAGGGGCTTTGGGCAGTGGCTTAACTTCTGTAGGCCTCCTTTTTTTCTTCAGTAAAAGAGAGTTGTTAACCTCATCTGACCAAAGGAGCTTCGTGCATCTGAAGCACTTGGCTTAGTCCTTGGCATCTTTCCAAACTGGTCCAAAGTTAGAAGTTACATTATGTACTTGGGCTTATGTACTTGAGCTTGTTGCCCCTAATTCTTTTCATTGAAACATAACCAATACGTTTAGATAACTTTTGAAATGTGGCTGATCCTAACAGTATTGAATTGGGGGTAGACGTTATTTTACTCAGATTGCTTTCCGAGCTGGACTCCCCCACAGTGAGGAAATCGGAGTTTGGATTGGGGAAAAGCAAATGGAGACACTGAAACTCGGAGCTAGTTCTGAATGGGCTTCTGCAGGCAGGAGGGCTGTGCGGGCAACTGGAGGGCTGCCTCCGACTGGGAAGGAGGCTGCAGCTTCCCAGAGGGTGCAGACTGGTGGCCCACACATATGCTTTATTTGATCCAGTTTTTTTTTCTTTATTAGTAGCTAACGTTTACAAATAGAGAAAGTTCGTATAAAAATCTAGGTTTGGAGTATTGGATTCGGAGTTGGCAACAATCAGCTGCACCTGAATAGCAGCGCCCCCCTCTGGAGGAGCCCCGCCCTGCACCACACGTGTTCACCTGCCAGCTTCACTCCTGCGGACACGCGACTGGAAACCTTGCTTTTAAAAAATGTTTAGCTTATCCCACCTTTCTAGTGTCCCTCAGCTGAGTGGTGTGGGAGGGACGAGAGCAGGGGCAGCCCCACCCCACCCCCAGGCTGGTTACACCTGTAGATTTCTGGAAGACAGACCGGATGAGGCTTGATGGCCATTGGTTTAGAGAAGGGGAACTGGGGTCTGATGACAGTGCAGTGGCTGGAGGGAAGGGGACAGCTTCCTGGAGAAAGGGCTGGCGAGGCAAGGAGCACCAGGGCTGGGTCAGGGCTGGCCTGCAGACCCAGAGGGAGCTGGAGAATCAAGCAAGAGCAGACACTGGCTCCGTGCCAGGCTGGCCCCGAACCAGCGCAGTGAGCAAGACAGATTGACTCCCTGCCCTTGGTCCCCTTAGAACCTGGAGGAGATGGGGAAAGGCGCAACGTGCTCCATGCCAGGCTGGCCCCGAACCAGCGCAGTGAGCAAGACAGATTGACTCCCTGCCCTTGGTCCCCTTAGAACCTGGAGGAGATGGGGAAAGGCGCAACGTGATTACCAACGTTAGAAGGGCTTCGAAGGAAGCAGTGTTTACCTACAGGGGTTGGGAAAGCCAAGCAGACACCCCAGGGACAAGCCTTGGCGGACGAGGACTACAGGCAGAGAATTAACATATGCAAAGGCTCTGAGGCAAGATCTTGACATATTTGAGCTGAAATTAGGGCAGTGCAACTGGGGTGTAGTAGCAAGGAGGAGCGTACCCTCAAAAGCCTGCACAAATCCGGCTTTTAAGGGCCCTAGAGAAGGGATTAGATTTTCTTTTAGGACCAATGACAAATTTTAGGGAACTTGAATATGATGCTGGAATATAGCAGAGGCAGAAGTTCGCCTCACAGGCTCACCATCTGGCCCCCTCACCGAGTGAAACTTCTTGGAGAGCGCTTAGCTCCGCTCCCAAGCAAGGCTGCAGGGGAGAATCTGGGAAGCCCAGAGCCCACTGCAGCCCTGGCGCCTGTAGCTATGGAAAGCCACTGGATTTGTTGCTCATTATTCACCACTGACAAAGATTCTTTACTTGGCCAAACTTCAGTTAGGCTGCCAGACCTCCTAGGCCCATCTGTGCACTTCCTTGTGAACTCTAGTTTTAGCGAGAACCCTGCTGAGTCAGTTTAACCAGAACCCCCCACCCTCCAGATCTGATCACCTTGTTATCTGATCGGGTGCCTAGGCCTCCGCCATTCCCCAGGTGAGGTCTGATCGTCCTGGCCTGCCTTCAGCAAGAATCCTGTTTGGTGGGTTTAGCCTGAATCCCGCTGACCTGCGGTACTTCCTTTTCATGAATTTTCATCCTCCGATCCCCACCCTGCGCCCTGACTCTCAGTTCTGACTTGCCTGTGCAGCACTGGGGATTGAGCCAAGCCCTGCACTGAGGTCTCTTCCCCTGTTGCAATAGTCCTGAATGAAATCGGATTTAACCACTTTACTGTGCATCTCTGGTTTTTCTTTGACACCTCAGTAGCACTGGGCCGTCTCTAAGGGGTACTAATCACAGCAGTTTATATAGAGTCCAACTGACCTGCGCTGAATGCCCTAATTTGCTGTGTGTCGTTAGGCACCTCTCTGGGCCTCAGTTTCCTATCAGGAAAAATGGGAATAATATTACCTCTGAGGGCTTTCTATGGATGAAATGAGCTCACGCCCGAAGCACATACCACACAGTGCCTGGCACCTAACATGGACTCGCTTCGCTCTGATTGGTGTAGATATCATTATTATTTCCTGTGTGTTGTCAGCAGGAGCCCAGGAAACAGTGTGCCCCACGTCTATGTGGGTTTGCCTTTTTAATTTACTTGATTCCCAGCTCACATTTCCTGAGGGGCCTGGAGTCCTGGAATCAGGACTCACTTCCCGACTTCGCTCCTTCTACTGTGGGACCTGGCTGAGTCACCTGACCTCTTATCCCTGAGGGAGGCCGGCGCCCTGCTGGCCTTTCTCCAGAGGGCAGTGGTGGGGAGCAAGAGAAGCACTACAGGGGGAACGTCTTTGTGAACTTTAGTACAAACAAAAGGGGTCATTATTCAAAGTGATGAGTCCCCCGTTGGTTAGAGCCTTTCTTTAGGGGGAAAAATAGCACTTGGTCTTCAGTAGGACCCCCATGGGATGGGACACTCCCAGCACCTCTGTGGGGAGGGATGAAGTCTTTTAAGACTCTGTTAGTGTCGTCATTAATGGTGATGAGGCACCGGAATTGTTGCCATCGTGGTTTCTGCCTTTATCATTGCATTCACCTCTAAAACCACAAGTAGCAGCAGGTCCTGGTGGTCGTTACTTCATCTGAAAAGCTAATTGGAAGTTGAGAGAGCCTTCAGTATTTGCTTTTGTGGGGACAGGAGGAGGAAAGAGATGAGCAGATGGGTCTGGGGGACGAAGGGGGCCTGGCACTGCCTATTCAGCAGTCCCCTCCTTTGTTCCTTGGCAGGTTCTCGGCAGCCCGCATCTCTTGGTTGAAGTGGACTGCCTGCCTTCAATGGCCAGCCTCCTCCTCTGGAGGGGGCTTTTATTTCCCCATTGTTCCTACTGTCTCCTCCGCCTGCCGCCACAGAGGCCCTCTGTCGAGCCTTTCCCATGATTCACATCCTTTCTTGGAAGGTAGACTGGGCTCCCAGAGAGAGCAGGTGGTCTGAACCCTGTGACAACCTGAGGTGGCTTTCTGTCCTGGTGCTGGGAGACAGGTGCGTGGGACTGTGTGTCCCAGCTGGAAAGTGACGGGGTTGGCGTTGCACATCTGTGAGTCCCCACCAACTCTAAACTGCTGTGACTCCTGCTTTTCATCCAAACAGACATTTTAGCATCCAAACTTTGAATCTTTAAAAAAAAAAATTTAATTTACTTACAGTAAAATGTACAAATCTTAAGCGGGCAGCTCAATGATTTTTTACATCTAACAACACCAGTATAACCATTATCCAACCCAAAATACAGAACATTTTTATTCCCCTTGCTGGTTTACAGGTTCCAATAGGAGGCATGGGTGGTGCTGGTGACGTGGGGGGAGGGGTACCTGGCCCAGGGGAAACGGTTCATGAATAGAAAAAGTCGAGTAATCACTGACACAGCTACCTCTGGTCGGTCGCTTCAGTTCTCAGCTTCCTTTTACAGGAAAAATCAAAAGAGTTATCTCTACCAAAGATTTTACATTTTCTAATAACTACAATAAAAAAGTAAAAGAGAAACAGGTGAAATTATTTTTAATGCTATTTAACCCAATATATCCAAACTATTATTTTAACATGTAATCAATACGAAGAAATTTTTGAGATATTTTATATCCTTTTTCCATATTGTCTTTGAAATGCAGTGTCTGTGTTACACTTGATGCGTACTAGACACATTTCAAGGGCTTTGGTAGCCACGTGTGGCTAGTGTCCACCATGTTGGTCGGCCAGGTCGATACGTACCAGCTAGGACTCCTGTCCCATCATTTGCTATTGAATACACTCATGTCAGACTTTTGCCTTCACTACTCCACCCAATTTTTTCTCACCAAGATCATCAGTGGCTTCCATGGTCACTTCTGTGGTCAGTTTTCAAGTGACTTGACCCATCAGCAGCACTTGGTACAGCAGGTCACTCCCTTCTTGAAACACTTTTTTTTTCAGTTGGCTTCTGGAATTTCTCTCTCCTACAGTTTTCCCAGCAGCTCTACTGCCTGTTCCTCCTCAGTCTTCTTTGCTGGCTCCTCATCTTTCTTCCTAACTTCCAATGTGGGGGTGCCCCAGGGTCAGTCCTTGGGCCTCTCCTCTCCTCTTTGTGTACTTAATCCCTGGTGACCTCACTCACATTTCTAGGTGGTGACAGCTGCCAAACCAAGCTGGCTGCCCAGACTGCTCTCCTGACTCCAGTCTCCAGTCTGTAAATCCAGGCGCCGGCTCAACGTCCTCACTCGGACCTTTAATAGCATCTCAGACTCCATATGTCTAACCTATCTCCTAATTCTTCCCCCATCCCCAAAGCACCTAAATGGCAATTCCATCCTCCAGTTGCTCAGGCTAAAACCTTTGGAGTCATTCTTGACTCTTCTCCAATCCCACACCCCATCCATCAGCAGATGAGTTCTACCCTAGAAATGTACCCAGAACTTGACCCTACCTCAGAGTGGTGTTAGAGAAGTGAGATCAGGTCATTCTTTTACTCCAACTCTGGGATGGCTCCTGTCTCAGCAAGGATGAGATCCCAAGTCCTTACCATGGCCTCCCAGGGTCCTCATGAGCTGGCCCCCTGCTCCGTCGGGACCTCCTTTCCTTCCCCTCACACCCTTTTTCTGTTCTAGCCACTCTGACATCCTTGCTCCTCCTCCTTCCCCACTCTTGCCTCCAGGCCTTTGGGTTTTCATTCTGCATGGAATGTTCTTTACCCAGATACTCACAAGGCCAATGCCCTGCTTCCTTCAGGCCTTTACTCAAATGTTACCTTAGCGATGAGGCCTTCCCTGAGCCTTACACAGCACATTTATACATTATAGATAAAAGAACTCCCTCCAGCACGACCCATAATGCTCACCCGAGGATGTGTTTTTATTGATTTTAGAGAGAGAGAGAAAAGGAGAGAGAGAGAGAGATACCAGGGATCAAACCCACAACATGAGTATGTGCCCTGATTGGGAATTGAACCCACACACTTTTGGCACACGGGACAATGCTCCAACCAATTGAGCCACCTGGCCTGGGATCTTCTCCCTTAAATCTTTATCCCTTGTAATTGCCACCACCTGGCACATTCTATATTTACTTGTGTTTTGTTACTCTTCCCCTAATTTGAAGATAAGCTCTATGAGGTCAGGGGCTTTGTCTGTTTGCTCACGACTGCATTCCCAGGGCCTGGCACTAAGTGGGTACTCTATAAATATTTGTTGAATGAATAAGTGGTTTTGCTCATAGATGAACAAGTCACCAATGGATGAAGGACGAGTCTGGTGCAGAGCAGAAGAATATGGTTAAGAGGCTGGTCCTGGGCTGGACTGCCCCAGTTTGAATCCCAGCCCTCTCCTTGCCGGCTGTGCCCGTTGCAATCCAGGTAAGCTTTCTGTACCTCGGTTCCTTGTCTGTGAAATGAGAAGGATGTCGGTTCCTCCCGTTAGGCTGTGTGAGGAGTATGAGATTCCAGGCATGAAGCTGCCCAGCCGGTACTCTGAGTGCCCAATAAATGTTAGCTATTTTCTCTTACGCTGTGTAATACCACTTTGGGAAATGTAACTATGTCAACCATGTAAAAAATTAGGCTGAAGATAAAAGAAAACTGAACTACAGGCCAGGATGGGGGAATTTTATTGTATTTACAAAGGAGAAAGTAGGTCAAAAATTAAACAGGATTAAGTGGCTGCAGTTGCATTTTGGCTGCAGGCAGCATCAGACACGGGCAGACTCTTCATCCTTGGGAATTCCTGCTGCGGAAAGAAAGAAAAGGCTCCATCAGGGACTGAGGGGAGGGCGAGTTGGGGCAGGGACACTCGGAACCAGGGTGACGGACGCTCCCGGGTCAGGACTGGCTGTCTGGCCCCCAGAGAACCTCATTCTTGAACAGAGAACACTGGTGCACTGTTGGTGGGGCTGTAAATTGGCACCGTCACTGTGTAAAACGGTGTGGAGGGTTTTCAAAAAATTAAAAGTAGAACTACCCCATGACTCAGCAATCCCACTCCTGGGTCTTTACCTGAAGAAATCCAAGACACTAATTTGAAAAGATATACACACCTCTATGTTCGAGGCAGCATTGTTTACAATAGCCAAGATATGGGAGCAACGAAAGTGCCCACCAAGAGACCAGTGGGAAAAGAAGACAGATACAGAGAAGAAACTGATGGGTGCCGGATGGGAGGAGGTGTGGCGGGTGGGAGGAAAAGGCAAAGGGATTAAGAAGAACAAATTGCCAGTTAGAAAAACAGTCATGGGGATGTAAGTTTCATCGTAGAGAATATAGTTAATATCACAATAACCGTGTGTGGTGTCAGATGGGTACTAGACTTATCGGGGTGATCACTTCCTAAGTTCTCGAAATGTCTAATCACTATGTTGTACAACAGAAACTAGTATAATATTGTATGTCGACTGTTGTTGAAAATTAAAATAATAATAATAATAATAATAATAATAATAAAAAGAACCTCATTCTTAGCCCCGATTCTGCTAACCCACCCCCACTGAGATCCCAGGCTGGTCACTTCCGATTGAAGTCACCTCTAGTCCCCAGACAGGGTTAGATTAGGTTATTCCTTCCGGGACACACTCTCACCACACCTGTCATGTCTCTTACCATTTATCACAAGCTAAAGAACCGACCACACGAGTGCTCGTTTAAGTTTTGTCTGCCTTGGTACATCACGAGTGCCATGCGAGCAGGGACCACTGCTGCACCCTCAGCCCAGAGCTTGGCACATAAAAGCCAATGGATGACTTTTAAGAGGCAGGAGGACACACAAACCCAAACCTCAGTTATGGTCCAGGGCTGTTGGGCGCACATGAGCGTGGTGGGTGCAGAAGCGTGCCATCTGGCAGATCATTCTACTCTGCATCCCCAAGGTGCAAGAACACACTCTGAGTTTGTTTGCCTGGCTCCCCAGTGACATTCAGGGAAATGGTATTTGCAGCAGTTGAGCTGGAGGGTTGACAATGTGCTGTAACAGCCTCCAGAGCCTTTCCTATTGTTCTGCAACTTGGAGCTCTGTGAAGCCTGTGGCTTTTAACCTGCAGGACCAAAGCCTTTCTTCTTAGGAGTTGGCCCTCCTTGGGGCCACTGCACCCCACCAGTGCCTGGCGGGGGCCACAAAGCTGGTGAATGACGACCTAATCCCAGTGTGAGAGGCACAGGGTAGGCATTACGCATAGAGGCGTCAGGGACCTTAGAGGTGGACAGGGCTAACCCCCTGCTTTCACGGAGGAGGAAGCTAGGAAACCTGCTTGCTGCGTACAGTGAAGTGGCCGCAGAATGAGACTGGGCCCAGGTGTGCATCCTGCCCCCCAGCCTGGCTGTCACCCCCCCCAACCCGGCTCTCGAGCCCCCAACCTGCTGCAGCCTAGCTGCCCGGCAGCCTGCTGCTTGTGCTTGTATCTCCACAGGCCTGTAGCTGGGGAGATCTCCAAGCTCTTGGTGTCTAATTAGGTTGGGAAGAAGGTAAGGGAGCACATGGAGAGCTCTGTTGGGAACTGGATTTGCTTAATGGGCCCAGAAGTGCCTGGCAGAGTCATGCTGGGACACATTTCGGCTCACAGTTGAAAATCGGCCTCAAAACTATAGCAGAGCCCCTCCAGTTCCCGGGAAACTTTGTCCATTACATGGACTTCCTGTGAAGGAGCTTCAGAGAAGCAGAGCAGGCCTTGGTTGGGCCCACCAGCCCTTGACTTGAAGCCAGCTGCTGCCCCTTCTTCGCCTCAGTTTTCCCTCCTCTGTAAAACGGGAAAACTTATTCCTGATCTTCCCTGACTCTCCGTGGGAACGTGAGGGTCGCTGAGATGGACAATGACTGTCGTTCCACCTCTTCCTCACGCTAGTGCTGCTCACACTGGTCTACCTGAGGGCATTGGGAAGGGCCGGTCTTCCTTTGGTGTTACAGTTATGCGAACTCGGCAAGGGACCCAGGGCACGCCTCTCAGATCCTGCCCAGCAGAACCCCCGGGACACTTGTGAAAATTCAGATTCCCGGGGCCTATCCTAGAACGATTGAGACAGTACAGTTTTGGGCCGCAGACGCTGAGCCTGGCCTCTCGCTGCACATCGGAGATACGGCAGTGGATAAGACCTCGTCGCCATCTCACATTTTCTCCCCTTGCTCCAGTTCTTGATGTGGGCAAGGAGGGGTGGGCAGAGCCGCATGCCTTTGGGGAGGAGGAGATTCTTTCCTTTTCTTGTTGACCTTCAAGGAAGGAAGCCTCTGAGCTTCCTAAATATACACATGCACACATGTCATACACACACACAATTACACATATTCCTACCTGTGCTTCCTCAGCAGGGCCACCAGGATGCTCTCCAGTGCCAACTGCTTTTGGTCTTCCCACACGCTGTCCACCTGACGGCCAAGCCGTGCCTTCACTCCTTGCTCCTGGTTTCTCTCTCTGTTTGATTAGAAAGAGAGAAACGGTTGAGGTTGCTCTTTAGGTAGGACGTGGAGAGGCCTGGGAAAGGCCTGGGAAAGCAAGGCAAAGTGAGCAGAGCAGGGAGTGTCCCTGTGCCTCTTCTGATATCTGGTGTGGATGCTTCCACCCAACTGAATTAGATTCAACAACACGCAGGAAGGCAGAGTATATGAGTATGCAGTAAGAGAATAGGCTTTGAAATAGCCATTTGCAAAATACCTCCCCACTGACTGATTACTAATGACAAAGGGAAAAATATTCATTTACAGAGAAATCTGGCAGATGCCACATTAACCAAGTGATCAAAGTTACTATCACCAACAACAGGACAAATCGACCTCGTGCACCGCCTGACATAACACGCTGAGAAAACACCACGTCACTTCTGTCGCGTAGCCTGAATCCGCCACGAGGGCGCATCCGGCAATTCCAGTGTGAGGACACTTTGTAAACAACTGTCCTTCACCAAACAAGACGACGACGGCACGAACGACTGAGGAACGGTTCCGGATTAAGAGAAACTGGAGGGACATGACGACTGACTCAGGAGGAGAAATGATTGTTATAAAGGACATTTTGGGACAATGGCTGAAATTCTAATAGGGACTCTAAGTGATAATTACACTGTGATTATGTTAGACAATGTCCTTTCATTAGATATTGGGAGATACCCGCAGTAGTATTTAAGGGCAAAGGGTCATGGTGACTGCAATTTACTCTCAAATCATTTAGCAAAATAATAATAACATTGATATACGTGTGTACAGGTGTATGTATAGATCTATATCTAGGTGTAGTTACAGAGTAAGCAAGTATGATAAAATATTAAGAACTGTTGAACACAGGGAAGTGTGTGGAACTCCTTTGTACCACTGATGCAAATTCTCTGTAAGTTTGGAATTTTTTCAAAATGAAAACACAAAACGTGCAGGCTGTGGAGCTAGGCTCTGCCAGTCTTTGGTGTGTGTCCTTTAGAAGCTATTAATGGCTCTGACCAATGGGGTAAGAGTCCGACTTTCTAGGTTTGTTAGGATGAGCAAATAAGAAATGAAGAAGAACGGCTAACACTACCCAGGGCTCGCTGTGCCCAGCACTGTGCCAGGGGCACGTACATGTCGCAGTGCACAGCCTTCGTTTCAGGCACAGAGTGGCACTCAATGGTAACTACCCTTGGTATTGTTACTATTGGGTCCTAGCACAGGGAGAGGCACACCGAGGGCGCTTAACGATCATTTAATAGCGAGAGGTAAGCTGAGCTTTGACATCCGGGTCCTTCTGCTCTGATAGATACTGTGCCGAGGAAGAAGCCAAACTCAGTTCCTCCCAAGTGATGCACTTGAGGCCTAGAAAACAATCCCAAGAACCTCTGCTCACCCCGGCTGCCTGCTCATGACGTCCTGGAGCTGCTTGCGGGCAGACAGCTGGCCCAGCACCTTCCGGAAGCTGTTGATGAAGATGGCATCGGCATACCGTGGCATCCTACATGGGAGGAGTCAAAGGTCAAAGGGTGGTATGGTGGGCCCTGGTGAGGGGACCCAGGTGGCTGCACTCACCAGGTCTCTGTAAGCCCTTGTGTTGCCCTTGGCCCTGCTCATCCCCAGAGACAGATGGAATCTGGGCTGGAGAGCCTCCTTGGACAGGCTCAGGTCTGGCCCCCTCCCGGTGATGGGCGGTGGGGACTGCCTGAGGAGGTGGCTGGGGTCAGCCAATGGCTTGATTCTGCATCCTCCTAGCACCCCTCCTCCAGCAAGCACAGTTTTGGGGCAGCGGAAACCCAAGTCCTGTTGGCAGGACTGCTTACCTGGGGGCCGGGGAGGGCGAGGAGCAGTGGGAGCCACTGCTGAAGGTTAGGATCATGAGGAAGAACACCCAGAGCAGCATCCTTCACTCTTGAGGTAACACCTGGAAAAAACCACAGGAGGGAAGGCCAGCTGTAGCCATAGCCACAGAGATACCCTTTGCTGGCTGGGCGGGCCCAGCCCTGGGCTTGGCTCCGTGCAGGCTGTGGTCCTTTG
Source organism: Anoura caudifer (assembly GCA_004027475.1). Lineage (NCBI taxonomy): Eukaryota > Metazoa > Chordata > Mammalia > Chiroptera > Phyllostomidae > Anoura > Anoura caudifer. Next base: position 136,947 of record PVKU01003641.1, on the reverse strand, counting down.
TGCTTTGGAAGTGTGGGGTAGGGAAAGGGAGCCCAGACTCTGGAAGTCAGATGGACCTGGGTTCCAGTTCTGCCTCTGCCAGTCACGAGCTTTGGCCTGTTTTCTCCATCTGTAAAATGGGCATGGCAAAGCTACCCTGCTACTTCGTAGGGTTGTACATAAATTAAAGGTAATGGTGAAACTGCCCCTTCCTGCGAGGCATTATACATGGGATTCAGGCCGCAGTAAGGAATAGGGCAGGAGCAAGCACCTTCCCTTAGTCACCCACCCCCAACCCCGTGTGGCATTGACAGCGCCGAGCAGGGCTAACAGCTCGGGCCCTGAGTCAGACAAACCTGAGTCCACAATCAGGCTCTGCCATCCCTGGCTGTGCATCCCAGGCCAAGTGGCTTCTCCTTTCTGGGCCCCAGTTTAGTTTCCCGTCCATAAAATGGAGTCGATAACTATGTCTACTGCAGAGGGTCCCACAAGCATTTACATGAAATGAAGCACCTGCAGTTTGGCAACAGGGAAACGCCCCGCCAAGTTTTGCCGTGACGATCCTAATATATTAGACCTGCTCGGGCAGTCGTATCAGTCAGGAGCTGTTTTAGCTTTGTGTGGAGTCGGAGAGGGGCGGGGGAAGGCTATAAATCTTGCTCTAGATGCTTAGGTTTCACCAAAGAATTTGAGTCCTGGAAGAGACCAGGGAGCGTAGGGAGCTCATGCAGCAGAATTATCTCATAGATCACGTAATTACCCTTAATTGGGGCCTGCCGACAGTACTCTGCAATTAGAGGAAGAACAGACAACAGGGAAAGAGCCCTCCTCTGCTGGGGAGGTGCCACCGCTGTCAACGCAGACCGGCCCTGGTGTGACTCAGCCACCTAGGAACTGGCTGGGTCTTCCCAGTTCCCATGCCCCCCACCGGCTGCAGCAGGATATCCACTCCAAGGGGATGCAGGCCTGTCCAGAAGCCCTGCCAGTCCCAGAGAGGGCCGGACCCCCCTTTCCCATGACCACCCCTTGTTGCTCCACTTCTGCCCTGGTCCTGCTGAGGAGGGATTCCTGGCCAGCAGAATTGGCACAAGCAGACCCCACTTTCCCTTCCTGGGCTCACCTGCTCTCTCAGGGCATCACCCCGCTTCTTCGGGACACTGGGCGCTGACCCAGGGATGCCTGGAGACCGAAGGAAGCACACATGGGGCAGCTCAATGCAGGCGCGACCCCCATACCTCCAGAGCTGGAGGGAGCCGCCATCTGGGCCTCAGTCATCAGCCCCTCCTTGATGTACACCCTCCCTCCACCCTACCCTCGGCAATCCTTCAGTTCCTGCTCCAACGGCTGTTGCCAGTGAATGACAGGGAGCTCACTACCTCAAGCGAGTCTGTCCTATTTCCAGGCAGTTCTTCTTGTTAGGAAGTTTTTCTTATTGTGTCAAGTCCAAGTGCCCTTATCCTGCAAATACTTGTTAAGCTTCTGGTAAGGGTCAGGCTAGAGAAAAGATGAGAACATGGTATCTGCCCCCGAGGGCTGCCCCTGTGGCATCCACCTGCCATGCCACCCAGAGCTCCTGCACCTTCACCCACACGACAGGCTGTTGATCCCCAAACCGAGGCCCTCCCATCTTCTGTGCTCCTCATCATACCGTATCACACGTGACTCCCCTTTCCTGACGGGGCCGCCGCCAGAGTTTCCTAAGCAGAGAGATCTTTGGTTGCAAGGAGGACCCCTTGACACAACCACTCCATTTTCTGTCTCTCAGCTGCAGCTCGGGCTTTCTCGTCTTCTTGGTGGCTGATCTTTTAAAGGCCTGAGCACATCGATGCCCCTAATCACCCCACTCACTTGCTCAGAAGCCCTCAGCCCCCCGACCCCTCCAGAACGAAGCCAAAACCCCTGCTCTTGGCATGAGCCCTCTGTTGGCCTCCCCACCTCCTGCACCTTCTCCAGGGGCTGGCACAAGTGATTCCCAGCCCCTGTGCCCTCCTGCCCCTGGCAGCCCACCCTCACACTCGCCCTCGGGGGCAGGTATCGTGATCTTCCTTTTAGAGCTGAGGAAACGAGCCCAGGGAGAAGGGCCTTTTCCATGGTCCTCCATCAAATTAGTTTCGGAGCATGCACTTCAGAATGGGCCTCGCAATTCCCAGGCCGGCCGACTTCCTCCTGCTCAGTGCAGCCGCCTCCCAGATACAATACCCTATTCACAGCGCTCCTTATTCATGGGGCGCTTCAGAATTCATCACCTGCACGTGGGAAATGGGTCTGGGGAAACTGAAAGCTTTTGCTCTTTGCCACCGGGTCTCTGGGGAAGAAAGAAGGGGGACAAACAGGAATGCCTGCTTGCTTGGCGCATGTACACGCAGAGGTTTAGGGAGTTGAAAATAACCTGGTAAGAGGGCAGAACTACGGAGCAAGTCATAGGAAATCCAGTAACCCCCTGCTCATTCAGAATGATGCTGAGCAACTATGTGGTCTGGTCAGCCAAGAGGCGCAGCATTTGCCATAAACCAAGTGCCCCAGGGATGGGTCGGACACCACTGCAAGCTTTGGGCCACGAGGACCCCATCCAGGGATTGGAAAATCCCACTGGACAAAGATGGGAAACAATAAGAATTGTCCCACTTATGCTATGAGTAGAACCGAGGTTGCATCGCCAAGGATAAAAGCGCTGTTGACAGACACCTTCTATGTGACCAGTCTAAGGAGCTAGAATTCAGTGCTTTAAGTATAGCGCAGATCCAACAGCATCATCAACAACTCCCAGATGGCTCAGGGGGCATTTTAGGGTCTTTTATCTCTCATTATGGGGAGCAGTTAGCTTTCCATGGTGCTTACAGACTAATTCCGTGATTAGTGTAGGTGAGGTTGTCTGGATTCGTGGTAAGTGGGCGTTGATGTACATCAGCTGGCACCGTCGCCAGCCTTCAGGCCAAAAATGCCACGAGAATTCTGTGGATGTGCCTTCAGCTAATGACAGAGGTCAGGTCTCAGGTGCCCAAACTATCAAGGCCTCTTTTGAACACCTAAGGGGAAAAACCCTTTATCTTTCTCACATATTCTGCTCTGTAATTTAAGGACCCTAGTTCCGGTTTATAAACTGTTTTGCCAATAGTGTTCCAAGTCTCAGGAAATCTAGGTTTTTAATGAGGAATTGTTTTGAATTGTCACTCAAGAGACTGACACCCCATCTCCTTCCAGTCCCGGGTTGAGGAGGCTTGTGATGAAAGACACAAATACTTCAAGACCGTTAAAGTAAGGATGAGGAAACACGCGTGGGGGGAACAGAGCGCTCCAAGGGCAGGTAATTGTGTCTAAAACCTAGACGGATGAGTGCAGCTGCAATTGAGCAAGAAAGCAAAATGTTATCAATTTCCAGGCAATTATGCTGAATAGGGTCTCAGCAATCGATCGGTATTGATGCGCACAGCCGCTTGGCTCCTTGCCAATGCACGGCAGCATCCCGTTGCCAACAGGGGAATCTAGCCAGCCCACGTCTTGCCCCAGAAGCCTGCCTACACATGTTTGAAGGAGCACTGAGGCCTCGCCCGCCTCTACAGACACCTGTGAGATGCCTATCTGCCTGCCGCTTCTCCAGGGGCGGAGGCGCCACACACGCCCGACAAGCTCGATATGGCGCCAACCATCCCCAAGCATGTTGCAGAGCCCCTAACGAGGTGCCTAAACGTACTCACCAGTCCGCTGGCGCAGAGGATGGCAGTGGGCCTCTCTGACTTGGTGATTCCGAGTCGGCGGGAAGGTCAACTCTCTCGCCCCCTCTCGCCTGCGATGTGGCAGGTCTCCCTGTGCTATGAGGGGCCGCTCCAGTCCCTCGGACCTCAGGCTCGCGTTTGCTTCCGTGGCTGCGCGGCGCTGCCATCATTTATACCTTCATTTCCCTAAGTGTTGTCAGCGTCAGAGAATCAATTACTCACAAGTCAACCAAAGGGCTGTTTTTAGCACCACACTGACAAGCCCTAACAGGGGAAAGAGGTCGACCCCACAGATGGAGACCCATGTCGGACTATCCCTTTATCTTCGAAGCAGCGGACCAAGTACAGCGTTGTAATATTATTCCAAGAAGCACAGAGTGTAACGCTGCTGCTCCGATTGTGGGGGCAGCCCTCACAGTGAAGACACCGAGGGTCCACTTACTCTCTGAGACGGACATGCCCTTAAAAAAGTTCATGTAATTTTGTGCGTGTGCAAGTCTAGTTCACTCCAGGGGGAGTCAATATACAGATAAGCGTTTTCCTCTCCTTAGTAGGAAAGTTGTTCGCCATCTCCCACTTGTTGTCCAATTATCAAGATTTTCCTCTGTTTGATTTACACCTGCCGTGGTCCCAGGCTGCTGTGGGCCCCTTGCCCGGGGAGCTTCCACCGACACGCGTGGAGGCAGCCAAACGGGTAGTCGTGCCAGAGACGTGTGAGGTGAGAGGGAAGAGATGGCAAACCCTGGGAGTGTTGTCATGCTTCCAGATTTCTCTAGCTTATAGCTGACGGATCCCCAAGAAATGGCACGAAAGCGTGTGAAGCAGAAACGCTGTTTTCCCGTTTGGTCGTTGTGGAGAGGTAGGAAAGAGCTCTCAGCTTCAAGTCCAGACACCTGCTGCCCCTCCTGCATCTGTCGGTCACAACCTCTGTGACCCTGAGCACGTCATTCCCACCTCAGTTTCTATACCTGGAAAGTCAAGAGTTGGTGGAGAATGACAGCTTTTAAACTTCTAAAAAAGTGGCATACCCTTTCTTTGGAAATCTGTAGAAGCACAAGTGTATAAAGCAGATTTTAAAAATGAATTGGGCTGTTCTGGTGGAAGGGGGAGGGGTGGAGACTCCCTTGGCCTGCACCCGAGGCGCCTCTCTGGGTCGGTTGGAACCAGTGCTTTCTGCGGGAACCTCCTAGCAATGACATTTTATGGAACTGCTTCTTAGCCTTCGCCGGGCACAGAGAAAACATGGGATGTTCCCATACCAGCAGGGACTAAGTGGCATGTCACCCTGCCAGCCTGGACATGAAGTGGTCTGGCCAGAGCCCCAGAGATTAAGAGTGGGCTGACGGGTCACAGCGGCAGGTGGCAGATGGAATAGCTGGGAGCCCCCAGGCCAATGGGCTCTCATACAGTCAGGAGCTGTAGGGTTATCTCAATAGATGCAAGGTGGAAACCACATAGAACCGGGCAGCCAGGATGGACATCAGACCCACAGCGTTGCCATGGGGATCAGAATTCAACCCCATTTGAAGCTCTGTGCTGGGCATTACACTAAGGACTTAAGCCTGATCTCAGTTTCCTCATCGATGAAATGGGCATTTGAGTGAGAATTAAGTGTAACAGTGTGTACAGCACAGGCCTGGCACAGAGTCGGTCTCATAAACTAGCTCTTACCATTGCTATTGTTGTTGTTGTTATAAATGAGGCACAGAGAGGTTATCCACTTACCCACAGTCACACAGCTGGGCAGTGGGAGAGTCGGGACCCAAAGGTTTTGACTTCCAATTCAGTGCCCCACCCCAACCTGATGATCTCCTAAGGCCCTTCCATGGTCACTAGCTTTTCTTTTACTTTTTTTTTTTAAAGGAACTGTAACTGTTATATTGGAGTATAATTCACATACCATGAAAGTCACTGTTTGAGGTATATGGTTCAATGAGTTTTCACAAGTTTACACACTTGTGCCACCATCACCCCACCCTGTTTTAGAACACCTTCTGTCACCCCAAAAGTTCCCTTCGGCCAATCTGCTCTCAATTCCCACTCCTGTCCCTAGCCTTGGGCAACCACTGACCTGCTTTTTGTTCCTGCAGTTTTTCCTTTGCTGGAGAGGTCACAGAAATGGAATCCTGTAACATGTAATTTTTGGTGTTAGACTTCTTTCATTCAGCCTAATTTTTCTGAGATTCATCCATGTTGACCCACATGTCAATAGTCAGTTCCTTTTCATGGCCAAGTAGTATTCCATTGTGTGGATGTACCACTGTTTTTTACCCATTCACTTTGCTGGACATTTAGGTTGATTCCAGTGTGGAGCTATCATGAATAATGCTGCTAAGAACACATGTGTACTTTGTGCAAATATGTGCTCTCTTTGCTTTTGGGTAAGTACCTAGGAGTGAAACTGCTGGGTCATATGGTAAGATTTAACTTTTTAAGAAACCGCCAAAATATTTTTAGAAGGGTTAGTACCATTTGCATTTCCAGGAATAGTTTGGAAGGGCTTCCCCACCAGTTCTTAAAGAAGAATTTATTTCCTCATCCCACAAATACCTATTAAGCACGTAATTAGGCTCACACAGAGCTGGCTAGATTAGCGGTCCATCTCTAGAAGTCCTGGCCCCATTTCTGCCATTAGGAGAGGAGGTGGGCCTTTTCTCCCCCAAATGGCATTTTCTTGGGTGCTAAGAGGAAAGTGGCGTATGCTTGATTTCAGAGAGCTGCAGGAGGCAGGCATGGGAGGCGCTGGGGAATTCCTCAGGCAGGCGGACCCAGACAGGGACATAAAGAATGGAGAGAAGAGTGAAGTTACACAGTGAAGCTGGGAGAGCATCAGACGGGAGCAGAGAAAGACCTAAAACAGGAGACGCGAGTTTGGGTGGCAAATGGGGTTGGATTTGAAACCAGCTCTGTCACTTGCAAGCTGTTTGATTCTGGCAAGATGTTTAATCTCTCCGAGCCTCCGTTACTGCATCCCTGCAGTGGGAGGTGATGATCCCTGCCTCCCCAGGTTGTCGTGAGGGTCAGAAACTGCATGTAAAGTGTCTGCTACACTTGGCGAGCGGCAGCTGTTATTCTAGTTCTTAGGATCAGAGCTGAGCTCTGAAAGCTGGGAGGGGTGGTGGGAGGAAAGCTGGGAGCCATCTTGGGTGGCAAGCTTTATTTGCAGCCAATTCTCGGACCTGTGGAGGAAGAGGATGGCGGGAAGAATCCAGAAGGAGCCTTGAGAGCAAGAGCCCAGCGTCCCCTGCCCCCATTCCTGCTGCCACTGCATCCTTATCCTCTGAGAGGTGGTGTGGGAATGCCTCTCCTCACTTGCCACCCAGCTCTCATCTCAGGATGGGGTTTTAACCCAGTGTTAATTAGCGATCCTGCCTGCATCCAGGGGCCAGGGGCTGGAGCAGTGGGGGGAAAAAGCACCCAGAGAAAGAAAGGCTTTAAAAGGCCCCAAAAGGGCTAGGGCAGCGGGGCTCCACCGAGAGAGACAAGCTGAGCATTTGTGTTGCAAATTTCCAGTCCGTCAGAGCCAGCCATTCACAGAGGATGATGCTAAAGGCAGTGGGCATGGGGGCTAAGGGGTGGGCAGAGGAAGTTGACAAAGGGAGCTTGTCTGACAGCCTCAGACCCTGCTTTGTAAAAGCTGCTTTCATCACCCTCCCTGGATGATGGCAGCTTTCCCAGCCCAAGGCCACTGTGCAGAGAAGGGGAGGCCTGGACCCCAGACTCCCAGATTCCCTTGCCCCCACCTCCCAGGCCCGTTTTTATGGAACCCGCAGCAGCGGCGGTCACAGAAGCACTCCTGAGTGCTGTGCAGAGGGAGGGGCCAGGGGCCAGTGATTGGCCTGACTGGGTGGACTCAGGCAGAAGCATTTGACTTCCCTGAGCCTCAGTTTCCTCTTCTGTAAAATGGGCCCGATGGGCTCCTTTGCCTACTTCACATCCTACCCAAGCACAAGGGTCTGTGACTGGATGGTGATTCAGAAGTTCATTCCTTTCTGGAAAAGTCTGATTGGGGAAGGTCATTAGAAGAGCTCTTTTCTAAAAGATGAAGTTGATTGTACAAGACTTAGCTGATCAATTAAGTGGCTCTGGGTGGATTGGAAATGTTGGTTCCACCTTTTGAACAGGCACCTTGCTTGGCGTCTGTGGGGCTACCCAGGGTCTGTCGTTGTTGGTGTTAACCAGGCTGTCCTCTGGGCTAGGAGACGTGGTGCAGGTGCCGGGCAGTTAGCACAGAAAGCCTTCCCCTAGCCGATCCTTCGGGCAGCCTCTCTCTGGTGAAGATCTTCTGGGATCCCACCTCTCCAAGAAGCATCCCCACACCCGCTCCTCCCACCTGGCCTGGCCTGTGGTTGACTGATTTTACACGTGGAAAGGTGTCCACTTTCCTGAGCCCCCGGGGGCATCTGAGACCAGATCTGATTTGTCGCTGAGCCCTCTACACCTTCCTTTCCCTCCAGCTTTATTGAGATGTCATTTGTCAGAAATGCAGATACCGGGGCTCCAACCCAGACGGAGAGAATCACAGGCCAAACCCTGATTTGTTCCAGGCTTCTAAAGCAGCGATTTTCAAACTGTGTGCCACAAGAATTTTTAAGACATGCAATGCCTGACTATGCAGTTAGGGGCATTGACCTCTTTTCCTTTAGACTGTCAAATTAAAACATTAAAAAAAAAAAAAAAAGCCAGTACAATAGCCATCCAGTGTGAATGAATCAAAATTATACCTATTTTTTGTTAGATTGGCAAAAAATATAATATTTTTTGGTGTGCTGCAGAATTTTAGTAGTTAGTTTATGTGTGCTGTGAGATAAAGTGAGGTTGAACATTGCTGTTCTAAAGGCATCGGGCATCTAAGACGGGTCTCTGAAAGCCGCGGTTCTCTGACCACGGAGGAGGGCCGTGGTGGCAGGCAGCCGGGAGATGTCGCTGTTCCCCAGACATTGGCGATGTCAGGCTTCTCTCCGGCTTTGTTCACTGGGAAATCCCGGGGAGCATTGAGAGATCTAGGTCCATTACATCCATTAGGCCATCCCCTCCTCTGCCACCCAGGCCCCCCATCTTCCTCTGCCCAGTTCCTGACCTGGGTCCTCAGCTATGTTTCCAGTTAGGAGAAGCTATGTGATCCCCAAGCTCAGCCTCTGCCCCAGAGTCCCCAGGAGAAAACTCAGTGAATGGAGCCTCCCTCTCGCCTGGCTCGTCAGGCAAGAACATGGCCTGGCAAGGAGGGGGCACCTGTTGGGAGGACCCTTCCCACTTGGAGTCTGAGTTGGAGGACTGAGTGGCAACAGGACCTGCAGACACAGGGAGAGGAAGTTCCCATTATTTGAATGTCTTACAGGAAAACCCCAAGGGCCGCCTGGGACTCCAGTTTCCAGTTTCCTATCTGAAATGGGAGCCCAGTGTCAGGGGCCAGGTTATGGCTTCACTTCCCCTCTGTGGCTACAGTGCAGCTAAAGCTGCTCTGTTACTCAAGGAGGCAGCAAACGTGGGCTCCAGGGGCAGGGCCAAAGAGCCCTTGCTCCAGACTGGAAGCAGAGTAACTGGGGTTTCCCTCCAGGGCCAAGGCTCCCGTCCAGCCACAAGCTCCTGGCTGCGCGCCACCCTGCATCATTTGGTCCTGGAACACCTAGACCACAGAGCAGAATGAAGATCAGCTTCCATGCTCAGTCCCACCCGGGAGCAGGAAGTCTCCTCTAAACCCCAGAATCTATCCCTAATCCACAGCTGAGACCTGGTTTCCTGCCTGACTCCTCTCACTCCAGCTTCTGGGTCAGCCCCAGGCCGCACCACCCACTGGCTGACAGGATTCTAGTTGTCCTGGTCACAGCAGTAGAGCAGTAACATTTCTGGGTGATGACTTTGTGCTAGTCACATAACATATGTGATCTCAGTCAGTCACTGCGATGGTGAGGAGCACGAGATGATCTCGTCTTATGGGGAGAGAAGCTGAGAGTTGGAGCCATTGGGTAACTTGTCCAATCTCATGCAGACACTAAGCGGGGAAGCCAGGGAAGAAGGGGCACTTGTCTGCCTCTGCAGAAGCCCTACCGCCTTGGAACAGCGCTACCCCTGCCCCAGCCTCTTAAAGCTGATTTCTGCCAGCTCTTCACAACGGGTATCAGATTTCCCCTTGAGCACTATTAGTAGAGTCTCTGTGGATCCTGCAAGGTGAAGTGTTACATGTAATAAGTGAGGAAGGAGTTCCCTAGCTGATGACAGAGAAGCTGTGTTGCAAGATGGTGCTGTGCTTTTCACATGCTAATTACCATCGGAACTTTGGTGATTTCACCAGTGAATCTGGAGCCCAAGGTTCCAGGCTCATCTCTGACCCAATTCACACATCCTTCAGGTTAGAGATAGTCTCAGTCATGCACAATATTAAGCAAAGATGAAACATTGGTCAATGATGAAAATTCATCATCGATTTATTTGCCTTTCATCATTCATTCACACTTTCATCCATCCTTTGATAATTCGTCCGTCAGATATCAATGTAATGACACCTGTCAGGTGCCGAGCATTATGTTTAGAGTCCAGGAGCCAAGAGGTGGTAAGATACGATTCAAATTAGTTGATAGTTAGCAAGTGCCTGCTGTGTGCCATTCCCTGTGCTGGGGACTCCAGGCACTCAGTGGACTTGCTTTGGTGGAGCTGCCATTCTAGCTAGGAAGGCCTGCAGGTGAACATAATTACACGCAGTGTAATACATGCGATCTATAACAGAGGCGAGTGCCAGGTGCTGCAGGAGCAGAGTGGGTGGGGAATTCGTTCTGCCAGGGAGCAGGCAAGCCTTTGCAGAAGAGATGACATTTAAGCTGTGCCTTGAAGATGGGGAAACATTAGTACAGCCTCAGCAGAGGCCTGGAGGGCCAGTCAGTGCAAGGCAGCGAGTTCGGTGTGGCCACACTGAGGGTCCGGGCCTTTGCGAGCATTGGTCCTGGACCCCCAGATTCAGTTGTCTGCAGTAGGGCCCAGGTTCTGCATTTTAAAAATTCAATTTAGCATTTTTTTAAATTTTATTTTTCAATCACAGTTGACTTTCAGTGTCATTTTTTATTTGTTTCGGGTATACAACATAGTGGTTAGATAATTATGTAATTCACAAAGTGACCCTCTTGATAAGTCCAGTATCCGCCTGGCACTGTACATAGTTATTAAAATAGTATCGACTATATTCCCTATGCTGTACTTTACATCCCTGTAACTGTTTTGTAACTACCAATTTGTACCGCTTAATCCTTTCACCTTTTTTACCCAGCTCCCTACCCGTTTCCCTTCGCATCAGTTTGTTCTCTGCATCTATGAGTCTGTTTCTGTTTTGCTTGTTTATTTTGTTCTTAAGACTCCAAGTATAAGTGAAATCATAGGCTATTTGTCCTTCTCTATCGGACTTATTTCACTTAGCATTAACACCCTCTAGGTCCACCCATGTTGTTGCAAATGGTAAGAAGATTCCATTCTTTTTTATGGCTGTATTCCAGTGTACATATACATATATATATATACACACCACAGCTTTTTTATCCACTCATCTATTGACAGACACTTAGGCTGCTTGCACATCTTGGTGACTGTAAATAACGCTGTAGTGAACATAGAGGTGCATACATCTTTTTGAATTAGTGTTTTGGATTTCTTCAAATATATACACAGGAGCAGAATCATTGGGTCATAGGCAGTTCTGTTTTTAATTTTTTGAGAACACACTGCTTTCCATAGTGGTTGCACCAACCTGCATTCCCACCAAGAATGCGCCAGGGTTCCCTTTTCTCCACATCCTCGCCATCACTTGTTTGTTGATTTATTGATGATAGCCATTCCAACAGGTGTGAGGTTATATCTCATTGTGGTTTTTAAAAAAAGATTGTATTTATTTACTCTCAGAGACAGAGGAAGGGAGGGAGAAAGAGAGGGAAAGAAACATTGATGAGTGAGAGATACATCAATCAGTTGCCTCTCACATGCCCCCAACTGGGGACCTGGCCCACAACCCAGGCATGGGTCCTGGCAGGGAATCAAACCAGCCACCCTTTGGTTTGCAGGCCAGTGCTCAAACCAGTGAGCCACACCAGCCAGGGCTCACTGTGGTTTTAATTTGCATTTCTCTGATGATTAGTAACATTGAGCATCTTTTCATATGTCTATTGGCCATCTGTATGTCTTTGGATAAATGTCTATTTAGGTCCTCTGTCCATTTTTTTGGTTGCTTTTTTCGTTTTGTTGGTGTTGAGTTGTATGTTCTTTATAAATTTTGGGTATGAACCCCTTAGGAAATGTATCTGTGGCCAATATCTTTTCCCATTCAGTTGGTTTCTTTTCATTTTGTGGATGGTTTCCACTGTTAGTGCAAAAACCTTTTAGTTTCATGTAGACCAGTGTTCTGCATTTTTAACCCAGACCCCAGGTGACTCTGATGCAGGTGAGAGACCACAGTCTGAGAAACCCAGGCCTAGGGCTTCATTGGCAGGAACTGTAGAAGATGATTCTGGAACAGTACATGAAGGCCAAGCTGTGCTAAGGAATCTGGGTCTTTCTCTTCTCAGGGGAGAGAACTCATTGGCGGCTTTCAAACTGGAGTGGCAGTTTGGAAGCAGAGTTTTGTCAGCAGCCTAGAGAGGGTAGTGGAAAATGGAATGGCCAGTTACAAAGCTTCCATAGCTGTCCAGGCTGTGGGCCTGTGGGCCTGAGCCAAGGTCAACAAGGGAAGTAACAGGAGCACCTGAGGGTGGATTTGAGAGGGCTCTGGAAGATGGGGCTGTGGACCTGGGGTAGATGGGATGTGGGCAGTGAAGGAGCGGGAGATGTTGCCATCAAGCTGACATTTCCAGATGGGGGCCTTAAGAAGGGACCAGATACTTTGGTGGGGGACAGGTCGGGAGGAGGAACAGTGAGTTCTGATTTACATGTGGTGGGTTTTAGGACTCGTGGGACCTCCAGCAGGAGGTGGGTAATGAACAGTTGGATCCAGGCTCAGAGGAGGTCACTGAAGCTGTGGGAGGAGCTTTTGAAGAGAAAAGGAGCACGGGTGGGACCTTGGAGTATGTGTACATTTTCAGCAGGTGGAGGCAGAATGAGAAAGAAAAGTGGTCAAGAAGAACAAACTGGAAAAGCGGGCTGTTTGTTGTCAATTTCCCGTCTCCGCTCTGCAGATGGGACAACCAGGGCTAAGACATGCAAACAGTTTCTTCTCAGTCACTGCGCTTATCCACATGGAGCCAGAATTTTGAACGCAAGCCCCTTTGGCTCTGGCCCCCATACTCTTCTCTCTGTTCAGACTCCAGGAGGCAAATCCCATCCCCAGATACAAAATCAACAGACTTCATAGGTTGGGATGGGGAGGTGGAGCTGGGGAAGATGTGGCAAAAAGATCTTGGAAGAGAAAGGCAGCGGAAAGAGAACGTGTGTTAAGGAAGCATATTTTTCTTTACTTCTCCCCACTAGAATAATTTGAAGCAAATCCCAGACTCCGTATCATTTCATCCATAAATATTTCAGTATGTACCTCAAAAAGATATGGCTCTTTTTTTTTTTTTTTAACATAGTCACAATACCATTATCACAGTTAAAAAAAAATCTAACAATCATTCCTATTCAGTCAACCAATTAAGGGCAATTTGACAAGACTTTGGAACGGAAGCCGGCCTTGCTTAACTTGAGCCGGTATTGTCACGAGGCCATGATAAAGAATTCGAATTTTCCCAAGATAATTACAGTGAAGGCGAACAGAGGATTGTAAAGGCAGGAGCTTGGGAAAGCTTGTCAGGGCCCAGGGAAGGAAATGTTATAAAGAAAAAACAAGTCTGCAAAGGCTGACAGAGTACAAAAGAAAAGAATCTTCATCCCGACTTCCCTTTTCCTCGCCCAACAGCCTTTAGTCATAACTGTGAAATGGGAACCAGGTCTAAACTGAAACCAAAGTGGGTAAAAATAGCACAGTGAGTAGCTGCTAAATGCAACGAAACAGAAACAGATTCATGGGGCGCATCTCCCACCGGGGCCCTCCGGACTGCCTGCTTCTGGGGCGAGGACTGCAGGGTGACTGCTGTTCAGAATGGCAGGCTCCTGGGAGGTCCTGTGTGTTGATTATTCACTGGTTTAGTAACTGGACCCCACCCCTCCACTGAGCATCAGGAAACCTGGCTCCTAGGTGCGATTCCTCTATGAACTTGTTCTGTGGCCTTGGACAAGGTCATTCACCTCTCGGAGCTGATCTGCAGCGTGAAGATGTGTAGACCACAAGATCTCAAAGTTCCCTTCATGTTCTGAATTCTCTGATTCAATGAATGCCTAATGAAAGGGTGCTTATCCTCTGGAGGTGCAACAGTGTTGCCAGGATTCAGTCTGATGCTGCTCCATGTCTGCAGGATGCTTGGATAACTGAAAGGAAGGATGCCATGGAGATGCCCCGCGTCTATTATGCAGATTTGTGCTTCAGAATCACCTGGGGTGACACTTGGCTGAAGCCCTGGAGGAAATCCACAGGCAGCTCCATGTGAGCCACAGGAAACCAGTGGTGGACGGACAGCAGATGGAGAATGTACCGAGCCATCCACAGATGGAGCCCATTGCCTGAGGCCCAGGAAGCAAATTGTAGAAAGTTTACGTGACAGCCCGATGTGTGTGTTTGTGTGTGTGAGTGCTAATGGCAGGTAAAGGGGTTGACGGATGGATGGCCACCAGGGATTTGGGGCTGAAATGCAGCTCATGGAAGGGGCTGTGAGGACCTGTCAGATCATGTTGCCACGTGTTGCTGGGATTCTGGGCCTCGGCCCAGGGAACCACATTTGCGTAGAATCTTAAGCACTAGGGTTGGAGGGGAGCCAGAGGAAGACACACGAGAACGTGACCAGAAAGGGTAGGGAAGAAACAAAACATACCCCATCCAGGGGCAGAAGAGCAGCCCTTCCCACAAAGCCTGCCCCTGACCCAGGTCCTCACCGTCAGTCTGGGAAAGAGAGGATGTGGTGGCTCTCAGTTTCGGCTGCCCTGATTTCTCTTTTTTTTTTCAGTTCTCATAACAGAGCTTTTTCTGGAGCTGTGTCCTCTGCCTGCAAGGTAACTCTCTCCTGGTCGACTTCTGCTCAGACCTCAGCTCAAACCTGCCACCTCCAGGAAGCCCTCCTTGGCCTCCCTATCTAAGCCATACCATTCCATTTTCAGGTCCTTATACTATTACACATTTTTTAAAAATAACACTCCTTATTGGCATAGTTTTTCATGATTTTATATGATTCTTTTTTAATTTGTAATTTTGAAAAAAATTAAGCTTTCAGAAAAGTTGCAAGAATGATACAAAGAACTCCTACATACGCTTCACCCAGATCCAACAATTGTTAACATTTTGTCACATTCTCTCTCTCTATATAGGTGTGTATATATAATATAGGTTATATAAGCATACATATATAGGTAACATAATACAATGTGTTATATAGGACTGTTATTTTTCTGAACTACTTGAGAATAAGTTGCAGATATCTTGCCCCTTTACCCCTAAATACTTAAGCATTATTTCCTGAGAACAAGATCATTCGCTTACATAACCACAGCATAATTAAACCGTACGATTCTTTGAGTGATGTCTGTCTCCTTTTACTTAAACGCTGGCTCCGTGAGGGCAGGGGCCACTCCCGCTCACCGCCCCATGCGTGCGTCGCCTGGCGCAGTGCCCGGCATGTTGTCGGCGCTCTACAATATTTGTTGAATGTACAGAAGTCCTGATTTCGGAGGGCCTTGTCGTTACGGTTGCATTCTACCCCAGCTCTGAGCTTTCTCACTGAGCGTGCAGTGTATGGGGGTGGGGTTGGGTGTTGGGAAGTGCCTGCCTGTCTCCATTTCCGTGGGGAATCAGGATCCCACTGCGGTACATTGTAGTGCCTGAAGACTTGGTTTCTGTTGTTTTCAAATCCTTTCCAGCCAGCTCTGCCAGTTTTGACAGGCAGCTGCCTTTTTCTGGCCCAGTGGCACCTGTTGGTCATCACACCCAGTTAATTGGCCCCACAGGAGAGTTCTGGCAGAGACAGCTAGCCAATCTTCCCATGTAATTGCTTCTGTGAGGCACGGGCCTTTGCCTGGAAACTGCCCTGTAAGCCCTTGGCCTACCAGGTACTTTGGGCTACCTCACAACTCACCTTTGGCCCTCTGTCAGGACATTGCAGTTGCTTAGTTAACGGAGAAGCTGATGGAGGGGATAGATGGGCTCAGGGCAAGTGGAAGCTGAAACCCACAGCTAACAGAATCCAGATTTGGAGAGGACTTTAGAGGTCATTTACAATGGTGTTTCTCCAAATGTGGTCCCCAAATTGCAGTATCCACAACCATTGGGAAGTTTTAAGAAATGCCCCACCCCAGACCTACTGAGTCAGAATCTCTGGGGATGGGCGCTGTCTGTGTTTTAAGCAGCCCTCCAGGTGATTGGAAACATGCTCATGTTTGCAACCCTCTGCTTTGGGCTGACCCTGCCAGTTTTCAAGGGGGCACCTCAGGCTCCAGGATGGTCACCCTGAGGCCTCCTCTCATGCTCACTAGCACCTTCTCTGCTCATTGCTGCTTGCTGGTTTTTTTTTTTTTTTTAATGTTCTCAGGATCATAAATAAGCTTATCACAGGCGATTGCATTACCATGGCAACCTGGCAGCTGGCTAGAAAGCAGCAGGTAGCACAACTGCCCCGGGGTCTCCATGGTGCTAAAGAAACTGTGGGTTTTCTCTGTCAGTCATACTATCTATGCCTGGCCTCTTTGTCTCTCTTCTCTTTTCCTCTTCCCTTTTCCTCTTTTCTTCTCTGGCCCTCATGCCTCCATTGTCTCATTAAGAGCATCCTGTATTCTAATTGTTTCAGATTTCCCAAGGGCTGCCAGATCTGACCTCTCCGTTGAAACTAACAATAACACCATGAGGTGGGTGGATGTGAGCAGGTCTGCATTTTTATCCTCAGCAAATGTTGTATTAAAATTTTCATGTATCGATTGGCCTATCTTTCAAGAAGGTACATGCACAGGGTACAAAATTCAAAAGCTACAAAATGGCACACATTACGAGTGAGTCTCCCTATGACCCTCAGGGTTTGGGTCCCATCTGGAGGGGACCTGACTCTTGTGCATCTTTGCTGAGATAGCCCATGACTGTATGAGCATGCTCCTTTATCTCCTTTCTCCTTTTTTATGGACACAGCCAGCAGCATGCTGTACCCAACGCTCTGTACCTTGCTCTGTCACTCAATGTATCTTGGTAACACTTCTCTGGCGTTAGGAGTTGCCTTGTGCTTTTTCATAGCTGCACATTCCATGTGGTGGATTTGCCATGATTTATTTAAGCAGTTCCTGTCGATGGACATTTGTATTGCCTACAGTCTTTTTCTATTTTCATTCCCATTTTATAGCTGGGGAAGCTGTGATTCAGAGCAGGCAGTGATATGTGGCAGTTCCCAAAGCAATGCTGGCAAATGCCTAGATATTGCTTAGCTAGGAAATCTAAAAAAGAGAAAGAGTTGACTGGGCTCTGAATTATAGAAAAGAAAGGACCACTTAGAGACACGATTTCATTTCTTGCCTTGTTACTGTCTTATTTAGTTCAGTCAAATTCTGCCAACATGGCCTGATGTGTAATTAAATAATTGTTTGTGGAGATATTTTAAATCTGTCTTCCCTGCTAGACAATAATCTTTGTTAGAGCAGGGGCCATGTTTGCCTCACTATTGCATCTCTAGCAAGTACTATATTCCTAGCAACTACTGAGTACACAGTAGGTGCTCAATAAATACTAGTTGGTTGAATGAATGGGCGAGAACTGTGTGTGGTTAAGACAATAGGCTTAGAGGCCTGGGTTTGAATCCTGATTCTAATGCTTTGTAGTTGTATAATCCAAGGCCCTCCACTCAACTCCTCTATGCCTCAGTTTCCTTAGCTGTGGAATGGAAACACTCCCTCAGAGTTGCTGGGAGGATCAAGTGAGAGACTGCAGGTCAGGTACCCGTCACAGGGCCCTGAACACAGAGAGGACTCAGCCATTTCTCTCAGCTCTTTCACTGTCGTGTCCTCCTGGGAAATTCAGATGGGGGAATTGAAGAATCTTTAAAGAGAAGGTCATTTGAGCTGAGTCCTGAAGCAGGAGTTAGATTCCAGGGTGTGTGGCTAGGGCCAGATCCCTTTGCTGAGTTCATCCAACTGCAAAATGGAGATGACGACACCCAGCTTCTGTCTTCCTCTGGGGAAATGGTCCTGCTTAAACTCCCTCTAGGGGAATATACCACCCAATTAAAAGGCACCATTATTATTCAGCTGGAAAAGTGCCTTCATAGGACAAGCGAACTGATCTGTGCCAAGGATAATTCTGCTTGTGCTGTGTTTAATTGAATATTTAGTGTGGATTTAACCCAGGGAGACAACTGTCTGTTGGTTAGAGTCAAGTTTAATGGAGCACTTGATAAATATGGAGGTAATTAATACCATCCAGATGCTGGCTGCGTATAAAGTTTGTGCTGTTTCCATGACTGAAGCATTTCAGAGAGATAACATTCTGACTTTCTCCTTTGGGGGAACTGAAAGTGTGAGCCCTGGCTTGGGTCTTTGCTTCTGCTGTAATCTCCTCCTGGAGATGGAGGGTCACCTACACTGGAAAGCCTTCCATGATTGCCAAAGGCTGAATCTGATGCTTCTCCTGGGTTCTTATGTTACTCTGCACACATTTCTTAGAACTCAAAATACCCTATTGTTTTAGTTTGTTTCTATGTGTGTCTCCCACCAGAGTCCAACGTCTTCTCCCTGGTGTTTACCTGATATAGAGTCGGCATTCAGTGAATGTCTGCCGAATGATGCTGTTCGGGTTTCAGAACTCTGGGAGATTGGGGGTCTCAAGGACAAGTTAGGGTGTTTGGATTTTTGTGGGAAAGGCAGACCCTCTGTGGTACCGACCTGTAATCTCTTTCCAGATAAATTCTGTTTGATGCCCTTTCCAACGAGCCCAGTATTGAAACGTGAGCCATTCCTCCTGTGCAGCAGAATAGGTGCTACGTATTTATAGACCTGGAGAGTGCCTCCAGCCCTGAGCCCACACTGTGTAGAAAGCAGGAGAAGAACAGGCCTTGAACAGGCAAAGTTGTTTATCTGCTCTTAGGTTCCCGGAGGCCCAGAGGAAAAGGCTGGGATATGATGAGTCTCCACTGCTGATGGGCCCCACCGTCTCCAGGAGATAGCAACTGTCTCCATCACCTGGAGGAAAGCGACCCCTTGATTCAATCTGGCATTCTTGGTTTCACACCTTAGCTGAACCTAAGGCAGAGGAGGAATTGGTGGAACCACTCAAAGCGAGATGTGGCCAAGGTCCTGCCCCAAGAACCACCTGCTCTGAACAAGGGCCTGGACTCGGCTCACCCTTGTAGCTGGCAATTCTGCCTTCAGATTCAGAGTCTGGAATGGGGGCTTCTGGTTAAGTCCAGCACCCACACTCTAGCAGGGATTGAGGAGAGGGTGTGTCTCCCCATCTATCTGCTGTAGTGGGTGAGGGAGCTGTCTCCTCCTGCTTCTTGGGGTTCCTACCAACAGGGGCTCAGATGTTGGGCAGCCCAAGTGGCAAATGCCAGCTTCCCCCCACTCTGTGAAGTTCTTTCCCTTCCGTTACTCCTCAGAATGGGCTCCATCTCCTGGTTCCAGTCATTTTACCTACGTGTACCAGGCAGTATGCTAGGTGCTAGGAGACAGGAGCCAACAAAGAAGATGGAGATTACATTCTATTAGGGGAGAGATTGATAATAAATAAGTAAGCAAGAAAGATGATTATAGATGTGGTAGTGCTATAAAAGAAATGGGCAGGGAGCTGTGAAAGAAAGTAAGGGAAGTCTACTTAGAGAGTTTCTGTAACCTATTCCCCAAGACGTAGTGGCTCACAGCACTTGTATTTAGCTGTGACTTTGTGGGTTGGGGATTTGGGAAAGGCTGGGTTGAGCGGCTCATCTCTGCTCCATGCGGTATTAGCTGAGGTGGCTGGGGCTGGAGAGTCCACTTCCAAGATGGTTTATTGTTTGCCCCAAAATTTTCAGTGAAAAACATCAAATATACCAAAAAAGGTCAATAGACTTGTACAGCAAACACTATACCAACCTCCCAGATTCTACACTGCCTTTATCACACATCTGTGCATCTCTCCACCTGTCCAAGGTGTCTTTTGCACTCCTGGGTCATGTGGCTTGGGTTTCTCACAGCTCAGTGATCTCAGGCCAGTCACACTTCTTACAAGGTGGCTGACTTCCAGGCCAGTTAGCTGCCATGTCTGGAGGTGACACAGTGTCTCTTCCATGGAATGCCATTGGTCAAAGTGGCCACGGGGTGGAAGAGTGTGTGGAATGGAGCCAGCTTTAGAAACAACAATCAGCCAGAAAGGGTGATCAGGGAAGCCCTTTCCAAAGAGGTGGTGTTTGGGCTGAGTCCTGAGAGATGAGAACAGTCTTTCTTGTGAAGATCCAAGACAGAAGAGCATTCCGGGCAAAGAGACTCACAAAGGCAAAAGGCTCAGAGGTGGAAAAACAGATCTTTCTACTTTACTTTCCTTTTCCATATCCAAATCCAACCCATCACCTGGAAACTACATCAAGCCACCTCCCTCATGAAGTCTTCCCAGATAGCTCAGTCCTTGCTGATCTTTCCCTCTTCTTAGAGCACTCACGCCTGCAGTGCTCATCTGGCTTGCAAAGGTTGGCTGGATAGTTCAGTGGTTGCATACATGGTCTCTGTGAGGCCTTGAGGAATCTGCTTACCTTCTCCAGCCCTAGGTTTCTTCATCTGTCAATGGGAGTAATAACACCTACCATATAGGATGGCTGGGGGGGAAACTACTAACATATGTAAAGTACTTGGCACCTAGTGAAAATTCAATAAGTGGCCGTTATAATTAATAATTACAAACTGGTTCACCCCATCACATGCTAATCTAGTTTAGAATTTTTTTCAGAGCAGAGACCATGTCCTTTTCAACTTTTCTCTTTCACACCGCAAGCAGTGTGCCTCGCGTGGATAGTATGCTTAGGAACAAGCACACCACAGAGCTCTCCATCATGCTGTGGAGCTGATGGAGCCATGCACGGCACGGAGATGAGCGAGACTCAGCTGGAATCCTTCAGAAGCTTCCAGAGAATGAGAAAGTAGCTGTGCCTGCAGCAGCCACACTGAGGACCTTTCACATTTGGATGCAGACTAACAGTTCTCAAAGCACCTGCACATCTGTATTAGTTTGCTAGGGCTGCTGGAACATAAACCAGGTAGCTTGCACAACAGGTAAGCTACCTGGTTTCTCACAGTTCTGGAGGTCAGGAGTCTGAAATGAAGGTGTCTGCAAGCACCTGCTGAGGGCTGCAAGGAAGACTCTGTTCCACGGCTTTCCTCCAAGTTGTGGTGGTTTGCTGGTAATCTTTGGCATTCCTTGGTTTTTAGAAGCATCACCCTGATCCCTGTCTTCCTCTTCATATGGTATTTTATGTGTGCACATGTGATCGAATTTCATTCTTTAATAAGGCCACCAATCATGTTGGATTAAGGCCCACCCCAGTGACCTCATTTTAACTTGATTGCCTCTGTAAAGACCTTCTTTCTATACGATCACATTCTGCGGGAGTGGGGTGGGACTCCAACTTATCCTTTTGGAGGGGCACAATTCAACACATAAAACACCTCTGTCTCCTATGACCCTTCTCATCCACACCTCACAGTGAGCCCCTTCAGGGCAAGTACCAAGTCTTGTCCTAAATTTCTGTACCTTTCAGGCCTCAGCTTCTCCCTGCTCCTTATGCTCCAAGCTTTTCCACCTCTCATCATGCTCTTTCTTCTCTTTGCTTGGCAAATTCCTACCCATTCTTCATTTCTTAGCATAAATGTTACTCCCACAAAGAGGCCTTCCTGGATCACCCTCTCTTGATTGTATCTCCCATGTTAATTATCCTCGTAGTTTCCTCTTCTTTCTTCCCAATACATCTCATGGTTCCTTAGTATATATTTCTCTGTGTGATTGATTAATGGAGCTGTCAGTCATTAACTCTTTGTCTGTAAGCACAGTGAGAGTAGGGACCCACCTACTCATCATTCATTGTCTTCTTAGTTCCATAGCACATGATCCAGAGTAGAAACTCCATAAATATTTGTTGAATGAAAGAATGAATAGTACATCTTTGGATACTCCATACCACCTCAAATAGTATCGGATTAGTGGATGTTGAGTGAATTATAATTATTTATGTCTGTATCCTCCAAGACAGAGTGAGCTCTTTGAGGGTAAGATTAAGTATTACTCTTTTTTGAATCTCCAGCATCCAACCCCTCCTTCTTGATCTTGTACATGTTAGTTATTTGTCCTGCACAACAAATTACTTTGAAGTTTAGGAGCTTAAAATAGTAGCATTTATTATTTCACAATTTCTGTGGGTCAGATGTTCAAAAGTGACTTTGCTGAGTATTTCTGGCTCAAGGTCTCTCATGAGATTATATTTATAGTTTTGGCCAGGGGCTGCCATATGTATTTATGGGGTTGTCTAAAGGCTTGACTGGGGCTGGAGGATCCACTCCCAAGGTGGCACACACACATGGCTGGCAGGTCGGGGTTGGCTGTTTGCAGGAGGCTTTGCTTATTACTCTTGGTAGCCTCTCTGTAGGGCTTCTTAACTGTCCTCGCAACATGATTCCCCATGAGGGGAGCAAAGAGGAAGAGCAATGTCTTTTATGTCTTAATGTTGGAACTTGTGCTCCATGATTTCCACAATATCCTGTTGCTTCTACTGGTCTGTCCTATTCAGTGTGGGAGGGGACTACACAAGGGCATGGATACCAGGAGTCATGGTCATGGGGGTCCACCCTGGAGGCTGGTTACTCTAAACTAGATCTCCTTTCCCTCTCCTTGCCTACCCATATTCAGTCATGGAGTCCCATTCTTTGCCTTTCAGATACTCATCACATCATATGATTACATGTTCATTTAATTATTTTTGTCTATCTCCCTCCACCAGAATGCCAGCTCCATGAGAGCAGACTGCACCTGTTTGGTTCAGCACTGTAGCCCCAGTAACCAGCACAAGGCATAGAGTAGGCACTTGGTGAATGTTTTCAACGGATTCTAATAATTTGGTTCTGTTGGAATTATAAGAATGTGGTCCTCTCCCTTCTGCATTGTAGGCTCCTAGCTTAGAGCCTGGCACAGAATTTAGGCTTCTTCTAAAAGCATCTAAAAAACGTTTGCTGAAATGGACTGGTGATAGACTTGGAGAAGCCAGGGGGGCTCTATCTTGCTTTCCCAGGCCTTTCTCTCTGGCTGAAACCCACAAAACAGGGACAAAGTCCAGCAAACCACCGACCTTAGCAACGCGGGCGGAGCCGAACCCGCTGGTTGCTTAGGCGCGTCACTTCCGGGATCCGTGGTCTCCGAGAACCACTTCCGGGGGAACGGCGCGCGGCGGCGCGGGTGGTGAGTGCGACGGTGCTGGCTGCCGGGCCGGGGTTTCGGGGCGGGGCGGAATTTCAGAGTCGGCGGGTACAAGAGGGGTTGGGGTTCCGCGACCTTGCTGTTCCAGGCGGCTCCGTTCCGTTTGCCTGAGCCTCTCTGCGCGCGGCCAGAATAACTTCCCACGGGCTTGTTAGAAGTTACTTGCACGCGGGAATTTGGGTTCCTGTGAGAAGCCAGGGGGTCTCTATCCGGTGCCGTCCAGCGCTTTAGTTCAGAGCCTGGCCAGAACCCAGCACTCTTTACGTCCATGACCCGGCCTTTCCTCCTCTGAGCGGAGGGAGTCTTAGGAGCCAGATCTCCGGGACACCAGGCCTGAGTGTGCCCCGTAGTGCTCTGTAACCGGGGGCTCTGGTTTCCTCTCTAGTTCTCAATTTCCTCTCCTGCAACGGGCACGTAGGCTTGACCTGGGGATTAAATGAGATGGTGAATGCAAAGCAGTTGGTGAGGGTGCACCGTGCGTGTTTGCCGGGTGAAGCCTTTTCAAAACAACTGGGAAATGAATATGTGAAACTCAGCACTTTTTAAGTACTGATAAGAAATTCGGATTTATTACATTTTGCAGGACATCTGCACACCAGTTTCAGCCCACTGGCTGTCAGTTCTGACTCTGCTCTGGGAGATGGCTTAGCTTTCCATTGGGCCAAACTTTAACCAACCTTGGAGCAGTTCTTGGGAATTTGCTGTAGCGGGATGGATAGGTCTGGGTATCCATTGCTGTAAGACAGTGACTAATTCATGATGCCGATTTTCTATCCCCAGTCTTTCAGTTGAATTTTCAGAATGGAATTTTAAAATCCATTAGAAGCCAAGAATCCCCTACCAATACACTTGGAATCTTGGTTTTTGTGTCTCAGAGAACATTTTATTTCTATTGGCTAAGTCTGGAGAGCTCTAAATGTCTCGGGTTATTTATTTTGCAATGTGGACTTTTTCAATAAAATTGTTTTAGGACAATTTTAGACTTACATAATTATTATATACATAATTATTGCAAAGATACACAATGAGTTCTCATATGCCCCACACCCAATTTCCCTTGTTACTAACATATTAATATAGTACACTTTTCACAATTAACAAACCAATATTGGTAAGTTATCGTTAACTAAAGTCTGTGCTTTATTCAGATTTGCTCAGTTTTCCCCTAATGCTCTTTTTCAGTTCCAGGGCCCCAACCAGGATGCCACATTACATTTAGTGGTCATGTCTTACCAGGCTCCTCTGGGCATAGTAGTTTCTCAGACTAGTTGTTTTAGATGAGCTTGACAGTTTTGATCATTATGAGTCAGAGAGTTTATAAAACGACCCCCGATGGGGATTCGTCCGGTGGTTTTCTCATGATTAGATTGGAGTTATGAGTTACTGGCCCTGAGGAGGAAGACCGCCAAAGTAAAGTGCCATTTGCATCACGTCACATCAAGGGCACTTACTACCCAATACAGGTTGTCACTGCTGATGTTAATCTAGATCACTCACCTGTCACGTTTTTATACTGTTGTTACTCACTTTCAGTTGCCTCCTATGTCCTTTGACATACCCTGATCAGTGTTTTTGTTCTTACTTTCTTACTTTCTGCTCCAGGCTTATCTTGTATACTTTCTGTCTCAGTCCTCGAATCAATCATTCCTCCAAGGATTCCTGGTTCCCTTTATTGGTTAATGGTAGTAGACACCAAGATCTGGGTGCTAAGTGTTCTCATTGCTACCGGGAGGCTCATGCTTCTAGTCCCTCTAAGCGGACAGAGTAAGAGATACATGTATGTATCTAACACACATGTATCTCTTACATGTATATATACACATATCTAAGTACTTCTTTATGTAGCCACCTGTATCTGTATTAGGCTAAACAGGAGTTAGTTCATACTGATGTCTGCAACTCTTATCCATCCCGTGCAGGTCATTCGTTCCAGCCTCCTCTGGCTTATCTGTAACCTCCTCCAACTGTGACAAACCTGGCTTTCACTGTCTCTCATTCATGTGCTTAATTGTTCAATTTCAGTGTACATGTATGGTGGCTTCAGAATTGTAAACCTGTGTCGCCTGTGGGAATAAAAGCTAGAGTACAGTGCACGTGTGTGGTTCCTTTCACCTTTAGTCTTACAGACTCTCCTCATTTCCAAAGTTACCTAGGTCAATACCTGATTCTCCCTGCCCCTCCAGTGAGGTCGTTTAATACATTTAGATGTAGAATGTCACATTTGGCATTCCATTCTGAGATACCCTGACTTCATAAATGATGTTTACAAAATACTTGCACTCACCACTGGCTGGTGTGGCTCAGGGGATCAAGCGCTGGCCTGCGAACCAAAAGGTCACAGGTTTGATTCCCAGTCAGGGCACATGCCTGGGTTGGGGGCCAGGTCCCCAGTGGGGGCGTGTGAGAGGCAGCTGATAATGTTTCTCTCCCTCTCTTTCTCCTTCTTTCCCTCTCTCTAAAAATAAACAAATAAAATCTTAAAAATATATATTTGTACTCACTAAAGGGTTTTGACAAATGCTTCATGTCCTGTATTCACCATTAGAGTATCATACAAAATATTTTCACCTTCAGGGGTTATCTGTAACTTCTCAGCAGTCCTGTGGGCACTCTTTTCAAAACATATCTATAACCTGAGAATTTACCACTGCTACCTCCCTGGTGCAAGTGTGACTGTTTGACTATTGCAGTAACCTTCTTACTGGTCTCCCCATTCCCTACAGTCTGTTCTCAACACACAGCCAGAGGCCATTCCCCCCCCCCCCCCAGTTTTATCCTGCTCAGACTAGGAGTCCGTGAGTCTTGAGGACCTCTGTGTATCTGTCAGTTTGCTTTTCCATGGTCTTTTCGGTCTGTTTCTGTAGCTTCATGAGCTGCTTCTTCTTCCGGTAATGGATCTTGGCCTTCTCCTTCCTCTTGTCCTCCAGTGTGGCTGTGACTTGACTTCTTGGTCCTTCCAGCCAACCTCCTGAGCCAGGCTGCCCTTGGAGGCAGACTTCTGTGTAGGCTTCAGACGCACAACCTTGGGGGCTGTGGGAGCCACCATTCGCTTTTTCATGTCACGGGATCCCATCAGACACCTTGAGGTACTTCACGGTGGCCTGGCCTTGCTTGGTCCTGAGGGGCGGCATGCTATATGTGGTGCCAAAAGATGCGGTTGGAAGTGGTAAGGGCTGTGGGATGGCTTGATGTTCATCCGCTTGCAGAGCAAGGCCACGTACTTCAACTCGTTTCTGTAGAAATTGCCAGAAATGTTGATGCCGTCACAGTGTACAACCACACCTTCCAGCCCAGCAGTACCTGCTTGTCCATGAAGGCTGGCAGAAGATGGCCTCGGCCACTGAGTACCAGGACCTGCTTCTCTGCTCCGCCCTCTTCCGCAGCTGCCTGGGAAAGCCAGAGGGACCATTTTAAGATGAGTCAGACCGTGCCACCACCACCATCACCACCACCATTGTCATCATCAGCGTCATCAACAACATCGTCATTGCTAAGAACCTTCCTGTGGCTCCCCTCTTACTCAGAGGAAAAACCAAAGTCCTCGTAATGGCTTATGGACCCTGCACAGTTCGCTTGCTCTGCGGTTCTTGATCGCAAAGTTCATTCCTGCCTCAGGACCTTAGTCCTGCTGTTTCTTCATCCTGGGGTGCCTAACAGATATTTTAATGACTTGTTCCTTTGCTTTCTTCTGGCTTCTACTGAAATGTCACCTCAGAGACTCCCTTTCCTGATCTTTTAAAATAGCATCTGTTTCTTCCCTACTTATGTTATCTTGTAATGCTCACCCCTGACATTCCATTATTTGTGTATATGTGTGAGTGCCACTAATTGGAGGAAAACTCCATGGCAGAAACTAGAATAATGCCCAGCACATAGTAGGTATTCAATACATATTTGTCCAATCAATGAATGCCTCTGACCACTAGCGTCTGGCATTCAGGAATGAACCTCAAGGGGTCCCGTAACCTTATGAAATTATTTGCCATGTTTGGTGTAAATAGGTATGTACTTTTTATTAAATTCTGGTAGGAGTGTGAAATTTCCTCTTTGCCCTTAAGCAAGTGTGAGCACCACAGGGCTAGAGATACTGCCAGGCATTCGGCTCTGCCCGGACTCACGGGGAAAGCCAGAGCAAGCCCCATGCCTCTCAGCTTCTCCTCATTAAATGGGGCAGTTAATTGAGGCAGATGCTCTTGCATTAAAAGTGAAAACCAGGCTTAGGGTTCGTCACTTACCGAGGATTTGAGTTACGCCCTGGAATAAACTCAGGATGATCCCAGGGTCTCTGTTGTCCAGGAGCTTATAGTGGACCAAGTGAAAAACATTAGACTCAGTGTGGTGTTTCTCAAACAATAAGGAATACGTTTTGAATTTGGGCCCAGAACATCTGTACTTGGATGTAGATGGATATCACTGGAAAAAAGCTTCAGGATGTGGTAACCACCCTTATTAAGATGATATTTTCTGTTGTCGTTTATTTAAAGTGCTGGCTAATAAAGTTAAAAAGTGTTGAGTATAGCTTTGGAAATGGTTTCCATGGCTCACTAATGGGCCATGCAGTTTGAAAACCTTGGACCTGGTGGGTAGGAGCTCAGCAGGGCCTGGAGAAGCCAGCCAGTTTGAACCCCGAGTTGGCCACTCCTCAGCCGAGTAGTCCTTGGCTGGCTGTGTAAGCTCTCCAAGCCCCGGTTTCCTCATCCTCATCAGTGATACCTGCCTCCCAGAGTGGCTGTGAAGGGAATGAGCCGAGCGTGTGTGCACTTCTGGCAAAAGGTTTGTGGCAAGTGTGGGGGGGGGTAGGGTGGGGGTGGTGAGCAGAGCCTGTCACAGGAGAGCCTGAGGGTAATGCCTCCTAGTTGGGAGCTTAAGGATGAGTAGGACTCTTGTGACTTCTGTCATCCAGAAAGGAGAACCCAGAAATACTGGCGGGCAGGCTGGGGTGTAAAGCCCAGGCACGGAGGAAATGAGACAGGAATTCTAAAGCGCACGCAATGTGTGCAGAGCATTTTATGATTTCCTGCACTTTTTACACCACACTTGTTAGACTTGCACTAGCCACATGTGACTAGATCTTTAAATTAATTAAAGTTAAATAAAATAAAATTCAGTCTCTCAGTAGCCAAAGTTACATGCTGAAAAGCCGCCCATTTCTGGTGGCTGCCATACTAGAGAATATTGCCCTCCTTGCAGAAGATTCTGTTGGACAGCACCTCACCGAACCCTGTCAAGCCTCGTGAAGGGAGAACATAGGGCTGAAAGGAGAACATGGGGCGTGGGTTTTTCTTTTAAATTGTGTTCGTTGTTTCAGTATCATTCCAAAAGTTAAAACTTGTGACCCCTTCCCTTCAACAGCAACTATTTCCATTTTCCTATGGCCTCTTTTGATCTTGAGCCAAAGAAATCACAGTTTATACACTGTGGCAGTTGCAGTGTCTACGTCATCGTTTTCTTTGTTCCGTGGGCTGGGTGTTATTTTGCAGAGACTTTCCCCTGATCTGACATTTGCCTTGTCCGTGCCAGGGGAGCGTGCCGGTGATGTGCGGAATCGGGTAAGCTGGGGGTTTATTGTCAGACACTTCAGTAGCTTCCTGCAGTGTTGTGAACCTTTTTATACCTGAGGCCTTTTTTCTTCTTTTGAATTGTTTCCTTACTGTAAATTCTAGGAAGTGGGTTATTCAAAGGATATAATCATTTTTATGGCCCTTGTTATGTATTGCCTAATTGCTATCATAAAAAAAAAGCTTAAATGCATGATAGCTTTGAATAGATATTATTGTTGCTTGGCTCCTGAGGACATCCAGTCTCCAGGAGGTCGAGAGACCGGCTGGAAGTGTAGCCAATTGCTGATGGAGCCTGGCTTTATGCCCGTGTGATTTCTGATTCCTGGCCCCATGTTTTTATCGTACTGCAAATATTCAAAACAATTTGTTAGTGACTCTAATAAATCTAACTATATTGATAAGCCAAGTAGACGTGTCACAGCCTTAAGTGTAAAGCTTGAGACTGAAGGCATATTTCTCCCCACAAGTTTGTTTAGAAAGTCACAGAGGCAGTGGAAGTGAGCTGTAGAAGAAATGGGCTCACAAAGAAGTTACATAGGCAAGAAGGGCCCTTGGAGTTTAGGAGAAAGAGTGAGGCAAGGAAAAGGTGCCTGGGGGGAGGGGTGGGGAAAGGCAGGGGTGTGCTAGAGAGGGGCTGAGGGCATTTTTTAAAATGTGTATTTATAAGGTGCCACTGAAGGAATGGGAGATCTTTCTCACACCTTGTTGTTCACAAGGCACAGGGTGCAGAGCCCTGTCGGGGCTGTGCGTTTCCTCCAGCGAAGCTTTTCTCACAGCTGCCTTGGAATTCACTTCGGGGCCAGTTTATGAGCCACCCCCAAAAGTCTGCCTGGTGTCTTAGTGTCATACCTTGTATTTGACCAAAAATGGTATTCCTGAGCTCGCAGCCCCACCTAATTCACCACACTTGGATCCCGATGATGTTGGGTTCTTTCCAGAAGTCAAATCCTTGCTAGGAGGAAGATCTGCCAGCACTGAGCATGTTGAGAGAAAAAAGGGGGCGGGTGGGGCTCAGGCTTCGAAGCCCCTTCTTCAAGAAGGTGAGCGGTTTGAAAAGGCAGCCATCTTGTTGGGACAGGCACAGGACCTTCCTAAGTGACTGGGTTGAGAAAGAGACAATATACATTTGCTTACGTCCAGTCTGTTTAGTGAAAAGGTCACTTCTGTCATCCTTTAGTCACTCCTCCTTCATGTTGGGAAAATGTTGCCCAGCAACGAAGCTGCAGAGCCAGCACAGAAGGTCTTGGGACCATCCCTAGCCAGAGCTACGGATGTAATTTTAAATTTTCTAGTAGCCACATTTAAAAAGTAAAAAGAAACATAAAGTTATTTTTTTTTGTTTTGGTAAGGTACACATAACATAAAATTTAACATTTTGACTATTTTTAAGTATGATTCAGTGGTATTCGGAACGATGTATAACCACCACCACCATCTATTTCCAGAACTTTTCGTCATGTCAGACTGAAACTCTGCCCACTGAACAACAACTCCCCACTTCCCTCTTTAGCCCTCAGCGACTTAGAGTTTAGTTTCCGTCTCTCTGAATTTGCCTGCTCTGGGCACCTTATGGAAGTGGAATGACACGGCATTCTTTTGTGTGTGACTTCATCTAGTGTCACGTTTTCAGGGTTCATCCGTGTACCAGAATTTTATTCCTTTTAACAGATGAATAATATTCCTTACTTTGTGTGTATGTACCACATTTTGTTTATCCATTCACCTGTTTGATAGACTCTTGACTGTTTCCACCTTTTGATTTCTCTTTTTAGAAAATTTAAAAAAAAATCTTCACCCAAGGATACATTTATTGGTGAGAGAAAGAGAGAGAGAGAGAGAGAGAGAGAGAGAACATTGATGTGAGAGAGAAACATTGACTGGGTTGCCTCTTGTACATGCCCTGACTGGGGACCGAACCACAGACCCAGGCATGTGCCCTGACTGAGAATCGAACCTGTGACCTTTCGGTGCACAGGACGACACTGTCCACATCGGCCAGGGCTGTTTCCATCTTTTGGGTGTTATGAGTGATGCAGCTGTGGACGTTGATATGCAAGCATCCGTTTGAGTCCCTGCTTTCAGCCCTTTCGTGTACCTAGGAGTGGGGATGCTGGACCAATGGAAATTCTGTGTTTAACCTTTTGAGACACAACCAGACTTTTTCAGTCTGTCTTTTCACCCTCTCGATAGTGTCCTCTGATGCACAGAAGTTTTTAATTCTTATGAAAGTCCATTTTATCTTGTCTTTTGTTGCCTGTGCTTTTGGTGTCACATCCAAGAAGTCGTTGCCAAATACAATGTCTCAAAGAGTTTCCCCATGTGTTCTTCCATAAGTGTTACAATTTTAGCTCTTAAGGTTAGATCTTTGATCCATTTTTGAGTTAATTTTTGTGCTTGGTGTAAGGTAGGCACCCAGCTTCATTCTTTTGCAGGTGGATATCCAGTTTTTCAGCACTATTTGCTGAAAGGACTGTCCTTTCCCATTGAATGGTCTTGTAACCCTTGTTCAGAAATGAGTTGGCTATATCTAAGAGGAGACCCCCCCCAACTGGAATTATCTTCTGGAGGGCGGGCCTCTTGTAGTACAGGCTTCCCCCACAAGGTGAGTGTTCTAGAAACCCATGTGTCAGTACACCAGCTGGTGTTGTTGTGAGAGGCTGTGTCCAGCTTCAGGGAATTTTTCTTGAAGACTCTTACAGCGTGTTTGCCCATTTTGTGGTGGGTGATTTACAAGTGCACCTGTCCACACGGCGCTGAGTGTTCAGCAGCTTTTAACCCAAACAGCATGACACCCGTGCTCCACCTTCCCTATTCACCTGATGTCGCCCCAAGCGACTTTTTTTTTGTTTCCTCCAATGAAAAATGTCCTTAAAAGGAAACATTTTGCTGATGTAGAAGAGGTGAAACCAAAAAATGGCTAAAGTACTAAAAGGCATCAAAGTCAATGAGTTCAGAAACTTAAACAGTGGAAAAGAGTCTCAATAGGTATGTTGCATCAAATGGAGAGTACTTTGAAGGTGACTGAAGTTTAAGCCTGTAAGAATAAATGCAGAATTATTTAATAAATAAATTCTGGGTTTTTTTTTTTTTTTTTGCTCCCTACCTCACATGGGAGGATTTATTTGTGGGCTTTCTATTCTATTCCATTGTCCTAGATCCTTATGCCAGTACCACACTGTTTTGATTATTGTAGCTTTGAAATGAGTTTTGAAATCAGAAAGTGAATCCTTCAACTTAGTTCTTTTTTCTAAGCCCTGGCTCATGTTTAAGATCAGGTGAAATTAATGTAATTAACCCAATATATCAATTCAACATATAATTAGTATAACACATTCTTAGTGAGCTGTTTTACATTCTTACATTCATCCTATCTACTAAATTGAGTGTGTATTTAACTTAGCCATTCTCAGCTTGTACTAGCTGTAGTTCAACTCTCAGTAGCCACATGGGACTCCTGGCCCCCGCATTAGACAGCTCATATGCAGCAGGAAATTGCATCGTGGCACGGACCCCTGAAGACACAAAGGGCTTTTGAGTCAGGTGGGTCTGGTTCCAAAGTAGTTTTGCCCCTTTTCATTGAGGTGGGCAGAAGGAAGCCACTCATGGGTGCTTTGGTAGAGGGGGAGCAGTTCAGTCGTACTGGGGGCGGAGGTGATAAGACAGACATGCTGGGAAGTGGCAGTTGAACTCAGCCTTGGCGGCAGAGCCAGGGTTTCACCAAGCGGTAAAAATTGGGAAAAGCATTCCTGGCAGAGTATGCAGCCTGGGTAACGGTCCAGGATTGTGGAAGAGCCCAGGGCTCAGAGAATTACAGGCAGTTCTTGCAGCTCAACTTGGGTATTGGGAGTGGGGGGCCAGTGCCAGACCTTCCACCACGGTCCCTGTCGTCCATGTCCCCCACATCTCTCAACTGGTTACTGGCAAGAGCCTGGCACCCTTCTCTGTGTTCACTCTGTACCCCTCCTCCCTCCATCAGTCACTTCTCTGATGAAAACCCTGCTGCGGCTTTGCATTTTACTCAATCAAATACAGAGTATGAGGGTCCTGCGAGGTCAGCCCCACTCCCCTCTGACCTTACCTCCTCCCTGTCTCTCTCCGGAGCCCCTCTCTGGAGCTCACTTTGGACTCATACCCCTGCCCCAGGGCTCTACACTTGCTTTTTCTCTGCCTGGGACGTGTTCCCTGAGGTGCTCAGTGGCCCACCCTCGACTTCATTTCTCTGCCACTTTATTCCTATCTCCTCCAGGGAGCACCTCCTGTCACCCTGGACAAAGTAAAATGATGCCCTTACGTTTTTTCAAAACAGTTTTAACCAGCTGTCATTTCATATCTGGATGTGTTCTTTGCCTGCCTCTGCCCTGAGATGTAAGTGCCAGGGGAACAGGGGTATGTCTGTTCTGCTCCTTCTTCAGTGCTTGCTGTTCAGTAAGTGTTTGATGAATGAATGACTGGATGAATAAATGAACACGTAAGCAAAACCTGAAACATAGCAGGCCTTCGGTAAACGTGTGTTGATTTGAGATTTCTGTTGAAATGTTTGCATTTACTTGCTTTTCCTAACTTTATGATTGGAACATTTTCAGACATACCAAAAAACTGAAAGAATGGTTCAGTGATTATCCATATATCCTCCACTTAGACTTAAGGATTGCTATGGTTTTGCCACAGTTGCGTTACGTAGTCCTGCATGTCTGTGTGTGTTTGTGCAACAGGACCATCGAAAACTCAGCTGTGGGAACATGATGCTTACCCTTTGCCTTTAGACGTTGGCCCTGGAGTGTGGCGAGGCAGAGGAGACCTCAGGCAGCAGGCAGCTGAGGCCATGGCCTCCGACCTGGACTTCTCACCTCCCGAGGTGCCAGAGCCCACTTTCCTGGAGAACCTGCTACGGTACGGACTCTTCCTGGGGGCCATCTTCCAGCTCATCTGTGTGCTGGCCATCCTCATCCCTGTTCCCAAGTCCCACGAGGCGGTGAGTCCTTCTCCGTCAGCCTCAGCTCCTCAGGCTGGGTGCTGGGTACTGAAAATAGGTATCGCAGCAATGAAGCTCAGCAGGGACTATGCTGGGCTTTGTCAATAAATTGTGTCTCCAGATCCTCGCCTGGTAGCCTTGAGCCATGTGATTCATACTTTATTTGTTCACACATGTGTTCCACAGGTTTTTACTTAGTGCCTGTACACGTCACACTGCTGAAAGAGGCGGTGTCTGCCCTCCAGGAGCTTCTGGTCTTTGCAGGTGGGGCACATGTGAAACAAATACACATTTCCCGGGAAGTACAGGAGGGTGTATGACAAGGGGGAGAGCTCAGGAGCTGGACTACCTCCTCTCCCCCAGGGAGAGGGGCATGCACGTGCAAGTACCTGAGGAATAAAGGAGCCGGCTAGTTCAAGGACCTGAATGAAGGTGACGGTGTCCGCAGCACAGAGAGGACGTGGTGAGAGGTGCAGCTAAAGGAGTCGGCAGGGTCCTGAGGGTTTTAAGTAAGAAAGTGACTTAATGAAATGTAAGAAATGATCAGATGCCTTTTTTGTTGTTTTTGACTCTTATGCTACAGACGTACACCCTCCTTCCGCCGCCGCCACCACCACCATCCTCACTTTTCTCGGGACACTGGTTGTTGGTGAAGGCAGGTCATTGTCACCTATGGTGTCCGCATCTAGGACTTGGCCGATTGCTTCTCTGGTGTCATTTGCCGTGTTTCTCTGTTCCCCATACTTCCTATCAATAGGAAATTTGATATAGAGCTTGATTCTATTCAGATCAGGTTATTTGGTGAGAACAGTTCATAGCTGGTGCTGTGTACTTCCTGTCGTGTGTCATCAACAGGCCGATAGAGTCTGGTTGTTACATGTTGAGAGATTCTAGATTGGTCAGTGGGTTCAGGTGGTGTTAGCCGATCCCTCTGTCATAAAGTCCCCATCAGTCACCCACCTAAATGGTTTAGCATCCACTGATGATCATTCCTACATCCCTTATCCCCTCTCCATTTCTTAGCTGGAGTTCTTCAACAAAGAAGACCTTTCCCTCACTGGCTGTGCGGTTGCTCTGAAATGCTGCTCAGACTAAAGGGCAGGATTGATGCTTGGTTCTTTTTCTTTATTTATTAATTTTCAGAGTAGTGAGTTTGGGCTCTAGCAGCCTCCGCTTTTAACCAGTGGAGCTTTGGTTTTCATATATTTTGAACATATGTTTATATATTTGACATGTTTTAAATGATTTTAGGTTTTTTTTTTTTTTTTTTTTTTAAGCTCAAATGGTCTCACTGAGCGTTCCATCGCGTTGTTTGAAATACTGTCTCCTAGGGAAGGCCGTTAGAGACTGTTGCTGAGGGTTCTACTGGGGACAGGTCACATAAGCACCCTCTGTCTGGCACAGACTAAGATTCCAGACTTCCAGAAGGAGAGCAGGTATTCAGCATAAACCTTATTGTTTGCACAAACAGTTCAGACACAGCAAGCCACTCTTACCCATTCTGGGAATGGTGGGAACCACCCAAAACTCAGTTTCCCAGATGCCAGCCAAGGGCCAAGCTTACCAGCTGACTTTTCTAAGGCTAGTGGGTTTTTGTTTGTTTGTTTGTTTGTTTGTTTGTTTGTTTTTTTAATGTTAATTCTATTCCACACACCTGCAATATACTTGTTATACTTTCAAGTAACCATCTTGTGCCCTGGCCGGACAGCTCGGTTAATTAGAGTGTCATCTGGATACACCAAAGTTGCAGGTTCAATCCCTGGTCAGGGCACAAGAATCAACCAATAAATGCATAAATAAATGGAACAACAAGTCTCCATGTGCGTGTCTCTCTCTTTCTCCTTTCCTCTCTCTCTAAAAGTAATTTCAAAATAAAATAACTACATTGTTTTTCACAACTAACAGTAAGACTCAGAATGAAATTTAAGATGCCTTTGCGGTTCTTTTTTTTTGCCCACAAATACCATCCTGGTGGGGATGTCTGGTCAGAGTACCGTGGTTAGTAATTCTTTCATTCACACAGGTGTGCTCCCGCTGTGACATACAGTTAGGTTAATTTGTTTCTATCTTTAGGTATTTTTTTTTCTTTAATTAAAAGTTATCTAAAATATTTATATACATTTTCCAAAGTCAAAACTGTATAACGAGGTACAGTCACAGAAGTTTCCTTTGATCTCAGAATCCTCCACCCTTTCCCCTCCCTCCCACCATGTAGGTTTTTATTCTTTTGATTTTTTCCTTCTTTGTTTCTTTTTGAAAACATTTGCAAGTGAGTATGTGTGTGATATATATAGTTATACCCCCCCTTTGATACACACAGCATAGCATACTAGTAAACACAGTTTCATATCTTTCTCTTCATTTAACAATATACAGTATGTTCTGGAGATCCACGCATCTTGGAAATGACTGTCTCAGCGATCCTGCTTGTGTGGCTGGGAGGATGATGGGGACCCTGGGGAAGGAGCCAGCTTGGGTGGGGATGGGGAAGGAGCGTGCTGAGTTCAGTTTTAAACAGGTGCCTTTGAGATGTGCGGGTCTTTGTCTGTATTAGACAAAGCACCTGGGCTGAGTGTCGATCAGCATTTGGGTGTGGATGAGATGTAACTGAGGATCGAGTGTGCAGTGAGAGGAGAAGAGGGCCTAGGTCCCTCTGGAGCAGGCGGGGAGGAGCAGCCCCGAGGGCGGCTTGGTGAGCATGCGCAGGCTCGTGCCTCCAGGTTGACGGTCCATCTCTAGCTCTCATTCTGGTGTTTTGAGAACGATGTCATGATTGGAGTTTCTCCACCCACGCTGTAATACCTTCTGAAAACGCCATCCCTGTGCTTGGGGCTCTGTCCTCAGGCACAGTGTGCTACTGGGCATTATAAATAACAAACGTTTCTTATTGTCATTGGCCACTGGTGAAGCCTGCTAAGAGTGCCGGGGGAGGGAGGTGACAACTGTCCTTGTTTTATAGGCAGAGTCAGAGGTTGTGTGGCCTTTTGGAGAGCTGCTGCTCACCTCTTACTGTGTCCTAACCCTTCAGGATGGCCACAGGGGCCTGGATCACCTCAGCAAACTTTCAGAAAGTGGGGGGGGGGTGGCTTTAGGAATTTCTGAGGTTTTTAGTGGCTCAGGGGGTTACTATCTTTTGAGGCAGGAAGCTGACAAAGAGTCCACAGTATGCCTCCGTTCCCCTCCCCCCACGTCCTCTGCCTGCCGTTGGGAGGTTAATTTGGGACAACAGCCTCATCTGTTAAAATATAAACACAGTACATAAGCTTTCATTTTAATTTATCTTGTAGTTTAGGGGAGCAAGGCCCACGCAAGCGAATTGTCTTAATGACTGAAGCTTACTGTTTTTAATTTTTTCTTCAGTTTTTCAGTGGATCAGTAGCAAAAATACAGTACCATTAATTTACCTTTTTGTTGGTGCGTCACACCAGCAAATGGCCCCCAGTCATGCAGGGAGTCAACTGCCAGCTCTCCTCCCGGTGCCCCTTCAATGAAGCCTTCTCTCGCTCCTCGAACTTCTAAGGAAATGGAGAGGAAACACAGTATTCTCTGTGTAGACAGTCGCACAGAGAGAGGCTGAGTGCTAAGACTGTGCTCACAGGCTGTGCCGAGCAGCTGGCTGGGATTTGGAATTTGGATGGGGAGGGGAAAAGATGGGGGTGTTAACTTGGGGCTAGGCAGCTCTTAGGAAGGAAGGGAGGCTGTGGGAATGGGCACAGTGTGTGGGACTCTGGGCAGCCCAGGGCGGGGGGCGGGGGGGCACCTGAAATGGAGGGGGCCTGAGGTGGGAGAGGGCAGAAGAGGGGGTGGGCCGACCTAGAGAACAATCTCGTTCTTTTTGCCTTGTTGCTTAGGGCAAAACCATCCTTCTTGCTTGGCCTATAGAAAGAAACAAGGTTTATTAGTGGCTTTTTGGGTCAGAAGATAATATTTTTGGCTCCAGATGATGGGAAAGCCTTTGAAAAGCAGAAGAATGTCTTTCCTGTTGTTCCAGTAAGCTGATTCTTTTGCAGCTAGTTTATGACTTCAGTCCTTCAATACTGAGGAGATTATTTGAAAGCTCTTTTGGGGGTAATCAGGGAAGAAGAAAGGAATACATACAGATGCTTCCCACCCCACCCCCTTCCTTTTCTTAGTAGCAGCAAGAGCCAATTGGTAAAATCAACACCAAAGTCCCTGGAACCCTAAACCCTAAGCCGATTGAGGACTTTCCTTTTCTCATTGACAACTCATTAAACTAAGACCAAGAAAACAAACATTTGTTTGAGCCTGGGCCTGGCGCAGAGAGATTCTGGTTCAGTTGTTCTCCGAAGCCTTGGTGCCCAGGCGATGCTGTATGCAGACACTGGGCCAATCCTGAGACCGTTTCCTGAAGCTCAGACCAATTTCTGTAGGACAGGAGGTGTTCAGTCCCCCGTGTGTTAAGTGTGAAATAATAACGAGACATCCAAGTGGTAAAGGGGTTAGGACCGTGAGAAGTTGGGAATAGATGCCTGGGAATTATTTTACCAACATAGCATTATTTCTTGAAACCCTGAGAATGAATTGGTGAGCTTTTCAAGGGAAGTCAAAATTTAGGAGAGGCCTGAACTTAAGACGTTGCTTGAAGTACTGGAAGGAGCTTCTGTGCAGTGTAGATGCCCTGAAAAGATGGGGGTGCTGTGCCTGAGCAGGGATGCAGCAGGGCCTCTGGAAGGGGCGGGAGCCCAGGATGCCACCACTCACCATCTGCATCCCCTCTGCCTCTCCTCTGCCTGTCTCTGGCCTTTCACTTCTCTTTCCCGGGCCCAGCTTCCTCTGTGCACTGGCTCTGTGGTTAAGAAACATGGCCGAGGACAGCTCCCAGAGGCAACATCCTTCAGCTGCAGCATCTGGAGGCTGTCTTCGTGCTTGGTCTCAGTTTCTGAATCCCCAGGGAAGGAACTCTAGCTGATCCAGCTTGGGACAGCGATGGCCAGTGTTGGGGGAGGCGAGGGTCCAGTGGAGTGACCTCTGGGGTGGAGGGGAAGGTCAGTTCTCAAAGGAGTAGGAGTGCTGTGCAGACAAGACTGGGGTCTCCATTCCTCTCGCTCTCTCAGGACACTGGGCAGAGGACCAGGAGACTTGGTCTCCCCGAAAACCATCTAGTGGTTCAAGGAGAGCACAGGGACAACCCAGGCCCCACAGAGACGGAATGAGAACAATCGAGTGATTGAGGAGCAACCGCTCAGTTTGACGACGATGCTGTGTTCAGGCTGCTGTCCTTTGGAGTCCTTGAAAGGGAGTCCTGAGTCCTGAGGGGGTCCCTAAGTAGGCTTTAGAAGTCTGACCTCCCTGAAATCATGTACAGAAATGTGATGTTTTCATGTTCAGGCACATTTTCTGGGGGGATAGTCTTCAGCCTTTCACCAAGTGGGGTGCCGCAGTGTGATGAGGTGGGAGCCCGGCTCCAGGAGTTTCAGGAGTGGGTAACAAGGCAGTGGAGGCAGGGAGCCTGTCTCCCCTCCCTTTTCGAAAGCCTGCCTGAGCTGACTCCCAAGCCTTGTTCTTTCTTTTTTTAAAAAAAGATTTTATGTATTTATTTTTAGAGAGAGGGGAAGGGAGGGAGAAAGAGAGTGATGGATGCTAGAGAGAATCATCAATCAGCTGCCTCTTGTTTACCCCCTGACCAGGATCGAACCAGCACCTTGACTGGGAATCCAACTGGTGACCTTTTGCTTTGCAAGACAGGGCCCAGCCAGCTGAGCCACACCGGTCAGGGCCTCCTTTGGACTAGTTTCTATACAGAATGTTGATCCACTGGATCCTGAGCAAGTAGGTGGACTTAGTTCAGTGACTCGTACAGCAGCTTGTAATAGTGCATCTGGCAATTAATCATAAACTGTCCTAGTAGTTTAAATGCTGACTGTGCTAATGCCTTCCTGCGTTTCCTCAGAATGAGAGTGCACTGGCTCTGAGAGCTGGGAACTTATCAAACTCATGGCGGGCCTCTGCTTCACATGCTCGCACCTTGGCCCGCAGGTCGGAAGGGCAGTGCCTGCCATTTCCACCAGGCCACCTTCGACTGGCCACTCCTGTGGCCGCAGTGACTGAGAGCCCTCCCAGAACCACGATTTTATTTATTTATTCAGAGAGAGAAGAAGGGACCTGGCCTGCAACCCAGGCATATGCCCTGACTGGGAATTGAACCAGCAACCCTTTGGTTCACAGGCCGGCACAGTCCACTGAGCCACACCAGCCAGGGCAAGGCTCTCGATTTTAGACTAGGCCCCTGATTGCCAATGAAGGCTGCCTTAGTAAATAATTAACCTGGGCAAGTGTATACCCATTCCCCACACCTCAGGAGGCAGGCTCGCAGAACCAGCGGTGCAGTTCTGCCCTGTAATATTTTTGAGCTTGGGAGGGGTTTGCAATTGAATTGGGCGGCAGGGATATTTTTACTTAACGAGCTGTCTCTGAGATATTGCCATGCGGTGGGCAAGGTGAAGGTGTAAACATGGTCTTGAGATGTGTACCGGCCTGTAGGAGAGACGGTTGGATACAA
The DNA here is from genome assembly GCA_004027475.1 of Anoura caudifer. Lineage (NCBI taxonomy): Eukaryota > Metazoa > Chordata > Mammalia > Chiroptera > Phyllostomidae > Anoura > Anoura caudifer. The sequence continues at coordinate 96,746 of PVKU01003641.1, read as the reverse complement.
GGAGCCACAGCCGGGGGAAAGGGCCTGGGTGATGCTGAGTTGTGTCTGGAATGCACTCCCAAGGCTGCTCTCACGAATCATAGTCTGCACCTGCCAAGTGCGTCCTGGACACTGTATCTGTTCACCTTCCTGAGCCCACAGGGACAGCTTCCCCTGCTCCCTGTTTTAGCTGGTCCTGTTCTTCTCTCAAGACCAGTGCTAGTTCCTTCTCCACAAGGCCTTCTCAGCCCCTACCCTGCCAGGGCCCCGCGCAAGAGCGTGCAGCGGGACACGGGAGCTTTAACACTGGCCCCACCTGGCCTCAGTGCTGGGTGCTGGCCCACCCTCAGCTCCCTGAGCCTGTGTCATGCCTGCCCCAGAGTTCCTGGGGATCAAGTGAGATAAGGGGCGTGGGGGCTCCCTGGGCTGAGCACAGTGGTTTTCTCTCCTGGGCCAATTTAGGGAAAGCGTGGTTTCCACCCATGCAGGATGACAGGTCCTGATTTATAGGGGCAAATCCACACTGAAATGTGTCGTGGAAAGCATGAATTTCTTTGTGCTTTCCCTGCTGGAAGGGATTCAGTGCATCGTGGCACAGATTTAATTTTGTGAATCTGATGAATAGCAGCAATTTTCTGGCCTCGAAAGCTGTTGTGGAGCTGCTTCATTATCGATGAGGCTGTGTCCACAGGGGCCGTTTCTGCAGACCCAGGGACCTCCCGGCAAGAGAGGTTTTCTTTTACTCCCGACAGTGTGGTTGTCGAGGAAATGTGAAACTGGCTTCAGAGGAGGAGAGGTAACCCCAGATTTAAAGAGGAGGCTATAGCTTTTGGAGTCTGCCCTTTGCCTGGCTTATACCAGCAATGTGCAATTGAAGAGAAATGATAAGTCAGCCATTCGCTCAGAGTCCTCACCAGCCAAGAGTTTGGAGCGCCGGCTCTGCTGGGGCCCCAGCAGCCGAAGCACATGCGTAACAGCTACCCTAGGGTAGGCTCAGGGGCAGGGCAGTTGTGCCCCACTGGGCCAGTCACTGAGTGTCAGTGGGCCTCAGTTTCCTCACCTGTGAAAGAGCTTCTGGTCCAGGTGATGGGAGGCTGCTGAGCTGATGTTAGGGAAGCTCCCACATGGTGCCATCACTAAGTACACGTTCTCTCCTTCGCTGCCCCGTGGTGCCTGGCACAGCACCTGCCTACTCTGGGCATAGGTGGTGGGTGATGAATGTCGAGTGTCTGTGCAGAGCACAAAACGGAACAGAGAACCCGGGAGCTGCTGGCTTGACCAGTAGCCTGGAGTGATGGAGTTGGCTGCACAAGGGGGCGTGCCCTGAGACCGGTCGGGCTGGGGTGCAATGGCCCCGGAGGCCACACTGAGGTTCTTGGAAGTTGTCTTATGCTGAGAGGGACACTTATATCGGAGACGCTTTCAAAACAGAAAACAGACGGTATCTCCTAAAACAACAGTTTTGGATTCTAAAAGCAACGTGGCAGGTGGTGAGGAAAACCTGTGGGAGGCTGATGCGATGAGAGGCAGGCAGGGGTCCGTTCCGTCTGGTCCGGCACAGCAGTGTGTGACCAGAGGAGGTTGGCTGGAATTCAGAGCCCGCTGGAAAGGGGAGTGGCCGAGACCTGGCACAGGTCGGATGTGGGGTGTGAGGGAATGGCGAGAACGCAGAAAGGACTCAGAGCTTTCTAGCTTGGGTAACTGAGTGGGTGACGAAGCCAAAAACTGAGGTGGTGACGGGAGGGGGAGGTCTGGGTGCGGAGACAGATACCACGTTCAGATGACTCGCTGCCTGTGATGCGTACACACACCCACAGAGAGCTGCATTCATCTGCGAAGAATAAAGCATGACTCGAGGAGCACTAACCCACTTTCCTGACTCCTGGAGGAACTTGAGTCCCTAACAAGGGGGTTCCGAAGGACCCTTTGACAGAGTCTAGAAGAAGCTGTCCTTGTCATCGTGCCATCACCTGTGGTTCCAGGGGCTACTACACAGATTCTCCATCTCTATAACCCCAGGGTCCCTGGGAACCTGGGGGAGGCTATACTGCATATAACCATTAAGAGCTTAGGTTCAAAGCCTGGCTCTGCTGCTCACCAGCTGAAACCTTAGCCAAGTCATGGAACCTGAGTGTCTCTTCTTTCATGTGTAAAATAGGGCTCAGTGGGGTGCTTGCTGAGACTGAAATGAGTCCAGACCACGGAATACAGGGCCAGGTATTTCATACGTAGTATGAGCGGCTGTCGTGGCCGTGGTCGCTTTTGTTATTGTTGGTTGCTGTGTCTAGGCGTATGTACTTCAGGTATGGGTATTGGGTTTAAAATCTGCTCGCGTCCTCTGTGCCTGTGGCAAAAGTGTGGCTAGTCTTAAGTTATAGTTTCACGGTGATAAACAAGCGTGAAGTTCCCATGGTTATGGGAGATCTTGCTTGTTCTTTCATTTCATTCATTCATTCATTCATTCATCCAGCAACAGTTGAAGCTGTCCCTAGGAGCTCACAGGCTAGTAGGGGAGACCAACATGAGGGCATGTAACGGTGATAAAATAATAGTGGCATCATAAGGTTCCTGGGGACCTGGGGGGTAGGGGTGGAGGAGGGGTGTACTTGGCTGCAAGCAGAGGAGCAGAGAAGGAAGGGTAGAGGGTGAGTAGGATTGTGTTCTTGGGCTGGGCCAAAGGAGGGCTTTATTGGGAGGCCAAGGAAAGGAGTGACCAGTGGGACCCCTGGGGCCTGACCCGGTGTGGGGGGTGGAGAAGAGCACAGATGAGGCTGGGGAGGTGGCCTCCTTAGATGCCCTCCCGGGTGTGGGCCGTGAGGGCAATGGAAAGCCACTGGAAGGCTTAAGATAGAGGCGTCTGCACTTGAGAAAAACTCCTTTGGCAGGTACACAAAGAAAGGCCTAGAGAGCAGGGAGGTTGGTTAGCAGAGAGGGAACTAGGGACTTCGATGCTAAAAACAGGCTGAGGCAAGAGGTGGAGGAGGCCACATCAGTAGGACTTGGTGCCTGGCCGGTGGCGGAGAGGGAGAGGGTGGGCTCGCTGGCACTCCGGTCATTCCACCTACAGGTGGGGCGGAGGCCCGGCCTGCTGGAAAAGGGCCGTGCCTGGCCTGGGACAGCTGAGCTGGAGGAGCCTGGGGGACTCCAGGCTCAGTCATCTGACAGACAGCTGGCTCAGGGCAGAGGCCGGGAGGTGCCAGGAAGGACGAGGCACCTGAGAGGGGGTCTGAGGAACGAGGTGGGTTCCGAACTGGGCCCCACTGGAACCTGAAGAGCTCGGAGTGGGGCTCCTCCTGGGGGTCCTGGCAGGCCTGAACCGGCGGTCTGTGTGCCCAGGGCTCTCAGGGACCCGCTGGTGTCCGAGGACTGATAGGTGCTGCCCTGGGGACGGTCCCTGCTCCCAAGGTCTTGAAGGATTGTCCCCTGTGGTCTGGCTCAAACAGCAGCCTTCCCGCTGAGCTCTTGGGCCTGCAGCCCACGCACTTGACACGCTGGCTTTTTGAGGTTTGGTTTTGTTTGTTTGCTTTTCTAATTTTTTTCTTTGCCAAATTATATAAACAATGTCAGTGCAGAGGGACAGGCTGGGGGAGTCTAGAGCTGCCACCAGAGATTTGGCCAGAGGAGAGACCAGCCTCCTCGTTATTTTGGGAAGATCGCTGGGGGGTGCGGGGTTGCCAGGGGCCCGGGCTGGGCCTTTGCATGTGGTGTCTCAGCTGGCAGGGAGGAGAGAAGAGTACCTGGCAGCTGACAGACCTCTGGACCAGCCCTCAACCGAGGTCCTGCCTCTTCTGTAGGGCGGAGGCTCGGGCCAGAGGCCAATGGGTGAGCTGGGAAGGACAAAGCTTAAAGCAAGCTGGAAGCCGGGAGTTGGCCAATTGAACAGGGAAAAATATTTTTCCCTTCCAGGAAACGTGTGTTCCCTCCTCATAGTCTTAGTCTTCCCTTTGCTTTCCCATTATTTGATGAAAATGAGAAACATTTTCTTTGCACAGGACCTTGGGGGGACCGTGGGCGCTGGAATAAGGAGGCAGCTGCTGCCCAGCCCATGTCTTTCCCCGCAGGAGGGGATGTGGGGCTAGTGTCACCAGATGCTTGAAGTTTTCAGGAAAGCCGTGAATCCAGGTTGAATGAGAAATCTCCCAATTGGCCTCGATTCTTAAAAACACTCTGTAGGCCAAGTGAAGTCCCCCTGTGGGCCGGATGAGGCCTGGAGCTGCGGTCAGTGTTCCCTGAGCTGGATGGGCCTTGCTCGGGCCTTGCTCCCTCCTTGCTCGGCTGTGGTGCTGCGATTTGTCACTGGGGGGAGGGGACAGGCCTGAGTCCTCTCCAGATCCCTCTGATGCGAGCCTGAGTGGCTGGAGCAGGCCAAGGTCTGTGCCCAGAGCCCACTTTTTATAGCAGCACAATGAAGGCCAGAGTTGGAGCTGCAGTTTTGAACTTTTTTTAAGCCACAGAACCTTTGCTTAAACCAAATCTTCGAGGGAAGAAATCACAGTGTACATGACAGATAAAAATCAGAGCTCCTCCAGGCCTCGGGAGAGGCTGCAGTTCTGCCCCCAGGCTGCCCTCTGCCCCCCTCCCCCATGGGGCACCTCTGCCAGGCCCCACAGACCACTTCAGTGGCTGGCTGCCTACTTGCTGGCTGGTGGTGTCCACCCCTGTGGCCCCAGCATTCTGTGGGGCAAATGGGGAGAAGAGAACAGCAGGGCCAGAAGGGGAGCAAGCCACAGTGGGGCTGCCCCATGGCTGGCTCCTCACCCAAATTCTGCCCAGGGCGACCAGCCAGCCACTGGGTGCAGCTGCATTTACTGGGTGCTTTTCATGCATTTTTGCCTCCTCACATTCGCCCTCCAAGGTATGCATCACTATTTCCATTGCCCAGGTGGGTAAACCAAGACATGGAAAGGGGAAGCGAATTTCCCACAAGGTCACGGGGCTGGAATGTGGAGGAGCTTAGATTTCACCTGTGAGACTCCAAGGGCTGCGTCCTCCCCGTGGGGCCTCCTCCCCCGTCTCCACAGGGAGCTGCCCTGCTCCCAGCGCTGTTCTGCCTGCATGGCCCTGCTGGGTCCCAGCCACGATGGCTTCTGTCCCTTGTGTTTCTGTGGCAAAGTCCCTTCGCACACCTTCTCATTTTGCTGGTGTCAGGCTTGACCCGTCTAAGCAGGACTCTCTCTTTTATCACCACGCAGGAGGGAGAACCCTCGGAGCCCAGAAGTGGGGAGGTGACGAGGAAGCCCAAGGCTGCTGCTCCTTCTGCAAACAAGAGGCCCAAGAAGGAGACCAAAAAGAAGCGTTAGAAGAAGAGGCCTGTGGAGCCTGGCAGGAGGGACGGGCGCCCTAAGGGCGGCTCTCTTGGGACTCAGCATCCTGTTTCCTCTCTCCATCCCAGGCTTAGAGATCTGGACGATTGTGACAGTCCCAGGTCCCAGCTGGACAGACCACCACTTCCTCTTCCTTCTGCGTCTCAACGGTTTAGATCCAAGGGGACTGAAACACTCTGTGAGCAGAGACCATTCTGAACTTGTTTGTTCAGACATCAGGTCTATTACAGAGCCGTGTTGTCTTATTTCACCATGGCGTCCAGCCTTTAGGCAGCCGCCTCGTGGGGTCAGGCTGCGCCATAGAGCCCTAGTCCAGTGCTGAGAGCACCACCCTGTCCCTTTGTTTATGCACCGCGATCTCCTGCTAGTCAGTCACCTCTGTGTCCTGCACCTGTGCAGATGGAGCCAGGCCTCACCTGTTCTGTTCAGGTCAAGATGCCGTGGCCACTAGTGCAACGGCTAGGTCTCAAAGGTGCCTGGCGTGAGAGCCAGCAGAAGACCCAAGCCAGGGCAATACCTGGTTCTCCTCTGGCCACGGAAGGGACTTGGTTGAATGAGCGTGTGTTTCTTGGACCCAACTTTCTGAGCCTCTGAAATGGGGGCCTTTTTTCCCCAACCTACCGCAGCCTGGCTTCCACCTCTGCAATCTCCCATGTCTCTCATCCCCTCGCCAGGGTGGAGAAGTTTTGGGGGGAAGTAAATGTCAATAAACTGCCTCTCATGCTGAACCTCCTGTGTGTTGTGTGCTGCTGAGGGAACAGGGGAGCCTGGTCCCTGCTCCGGCGGTGAAGGAAGGGCTCACCCCCGGAGAAGTGGGATATTGCAGCCGAGGATGGCCAGGGCTGAGGCAGCTGGGACTGTTTGTCAGGAAGGGTCCAGCCAGCTGCTTCGAGAGGCCCGTCGTCACTGGAAACCCTGGTGAATGCCCGTGTGTGTGTTCAAGTTTCCACTGGGACAGGCCCCACTCACTCCCCAGTTCCTGTTGCCTGGGGAAGAAGCCGCTTATCCTCAGAGTGGCTTGAGGAAAACCAAGGCAAAGGCCTCACGTGGCGTGGGCTGGGTCACACAGGTCCAGCCACATGCCCCAAGTCAGCTGCCAAGGAGAAGCCATGACCTAAAGTAACTCTGATTGGCCCAGCTGGTTTACCAACCACTTTCCCAAATGTCATGACTAATGACGAGGCACTGAGGGGTAAACGTCTGTCATCTCCACTTCAGAGAGGGGAGACTGAAATTCTGACAACTCCAGAGTGCTGGAACTCGGACTTGGACCCAAGTCCATGGCCCTTTCCTTGGCATTTAGCAAATACTCAGTGAGTGTCGATAGGCTTTGTGCTCTAAGGGTCCCTGCATGGCTACAGTGGGCCTGGCAAGGTCTCCCGTCTCCACAGGTCTGACCCGCTTAAATGATCTCCCGTAGAGACTGTTGCCAGGGAACAGGTCGAAGAAAGCGTGAGTGGTCATCCTCTGCTCCACACTGCCCCCCCTTCCATACTTGCTGTGGACAAAGTTTTTAACATTTGGCTTTCTTGGCTTCTAGGACCCCACCTTCCCCTGGTTTTCCTCCGATATCCCTGGGCTCTCCCTATCAGAGGGGCCCATGTTTCAGTCCTCCATCTCATCTCTGCACGCACCCGCTTGAAGATCTCATCCAGGCTCATGGCTGTATGCTGATGTCTCCCAGACAGATCCCTCCAGATCCCTCTCCTAAGCTCCGGACTCACATGTATGACTTCCTACTCATACCACCATTTGGATATTTCACGCTCGTCTCAAAGCAAATCTCTGATCTCTCACCAGCCGTCCCGGGTCTGATCTTTGGTGGCCTTCCTCATCCTAAAGAACATCTTCATTCTTTCAGTTGCTCAGGCCAAAAACTTTGGAACCTCCCTTGACTCTCTTCTTTCTGTGACACTCCACCTGTGACCCTATGTGGTTCCCTGTGACTTCACCTTCAAAATCCAGAATGAGACCTGTGTCACCACTTCCCTCTACTACTGTGGTCCAGCCACCATCATCTCGCCCAGGTACTGTGGCAGCCTCCTCATGGACAGACCGTCCTTGACATAGCAGCCAGGGGGATCCCGTCAAAACCTGTAAGATCACGTCTCTCACCTGCTCCCACCTCACTGGGACCCACAAGGGCCTGCAGGAGCCACCCCACCTCCTTTACCTTCTGACCTTGTGAGAGACCACTCCTTCCTTTCCCCTCCACTGCGTCCTCATCGGCCACCATCCTTCTCACACATGCCAGGCATCTGCTGCCCTAGGGCCTTTGAACTTGCTGTTCCCACTTTCTCTAGATACTATGCTGCCAGTGGTAGAGCAATGGCCCCCAAAGATGTCCACATCCTAATCTTCAGGACTGGTGCCTGTCACCTTACATAGCAAAAAGAACTTTGCTGGTATGAGTAAAGGATTTTGAGCTCTGGCTGGTGTGGCTCAGTGGATCGAGTGTCGGCCTGTGAACCAAAAGGTCACCAGTTTGATTCCCAGTCAGGGTACATGCCTGGGTTGCGGGCCAGATCCCTGGTTGAGGGCTTGTGAGAGGCAACTGGTTGATGTCTCTCTCATGCACTGATGTTTCTCTCCATCTCTCAAAAGAAAAAAAAAGGATCTTGAGAGGAGGAGATTATTCTAGATTATTCAGATGAGCCAAATAAAATTGCAAGGCTCCTTATAAGGAAAAGAGGGAGACAAGAAAGTTGAAGAGAAGGAGAGGGAGGCAGGGATGATGGGAGCGTAAGTTGGAGTAGGTGGGGCCATGAGCGAAGGAATGTGGGCAGCTTCCAGAAGCTGGAAAAGACAGGGGATGGGTCTTCCCTGGAGCCCCTAGAAGGAACACAGCCCTGCCGACACCTGGGTTTTAGCCCAGTGAGACCCAGTTTGGACTCCTGACCTCAAGAACTGTGAAACATTACATTTGTGTTGTCTTTTGTTGCAGCAGCAATAGCAAAAGTAAGGTACATACCTTACTTCCCTCGGATCATTATTCAGGGAGGCCTTCTCAAACCCAACTTAAAATTGTAACTTTGCCTCCAACCCCTCACCCCTCCATCCCTTATTTAATTTTTCTTCTGAGCATATGCCATCATCTAATATACAATGCATTTTATTTACTTTGTTGTCTAACACCTCAATTGGAATGTGAGCTCTAAGAAGAAAGGAATTTTATAGTTCTTGCTTATAGGCAAATCCTCAAGGCCTAGAAGAGTGTCTGGCACATAGTAGGTGCTCAATAAAGATTTGTAGCGTGGATAGTATTAGGAGAAGGTGGCCTGCCCTGCCCTGACAAGGCAGCTTAGGGCATAAGCATTGTGTGTGCCCAGGCACTTTACACGCCCGATTCTCCCCTCACAGCACCCGGTGAGGTCAGTAACGTTATCATTCCCCTTCTACAATGAGGATGTGGAGGTACTTAGAATTGAACTCAGGCAGCCTGACACCAGGGCCCACTCTCTGAGTCATCCTGCTGTTTCCTCCCTTTCTGCCCTGAGATTCCCCAGGAGGGCTCTCTGCCAGGGAAAGATTGGGGCTTGGCTTCTGGAGGCATCACTACTCAAAGGAGTAAATCACTAATGGTAAAATTATGCTCTTTAATGAGGAAGAGACTCTAGGGTGGAGTTTTAAAAAGTCTTATTGAGGTGAATAACATAAAATGAATTCTTTTCAAGTGTACGGTTCAGTGGCATTTAGCACATTCATAATGTTATGTAACCACCACCCCATCTAGTTCCAAATTAATTTTGTCACCCCCTCCAAAACCCCACCAAGTAGTTTCTTCCTATTCCTCTCTCCCCCAAGCCCCTGGCAATCACCGATCTGCTATCTGTCTATAAGTGTCAATTTACCCATTCTGGATATTTTGACTAGATGGAATCACAATATGTGACATTTTATGTCTGGCTTCTTTCACTTGGTGTGATGCTTCTGAGGTTCATCCATGCTGTAGGCTGGATCATACCAGCACTTCGTTCCTTTTCACGGTTGAATAATGTTCTAGTGTGTGTGTTTTGAAGGCAGCTTAGCAAATGAGATTTGGGAGCCAGCCAGTCACATTTTGAATCTGGATTCCATGGAGGTGGGGCTGTGTGGTGTTAGGCAAAGGAATTCACGTCTGTGATGTTCAAAGCCTACCAAACGGAGGTCACACATCAACCTTGCGGCTCTATTGTAAAAATTAGATATATTTTGCGTATGTATGGTGGCTAGAGCATAGTAGGTAGTTTATAAACGGGAATAATGAAAGCAAGTACTCAATCTGGGACAAAGTTATTATCATTAAAACAGCTGAGCACGTCGGCCGTGATCCTGGCTGCCTCGGAAGAGGAGCATGTCCTTAGTCCTGGGAAAGCAAAGTTAAGGGAATGGTTCCAAGTCTGAGCTCATGCTTGCTTTTGTAGTTCAAGAGCTCTTTAGATTTCTAGTAGATTTTGCCATCGCTTTTTCTTTCCTCGTTTATTCAACAGTCCTTGGAATCATGGAGGCTGAAAGGTACATGGCAGCAAAGGGGAGAGGAACTAACTTTTAAAAAAAAATTCCAAATAAACTCATGAAAGGAGTTCATGAGTCATCAGGGAAATGTGAACGAAAACCACAATGTGATACCAGAATGACGAGAACTGAAAAGACTGCCCACAGCAAATGTTGGGGGGTGTCTGTGGGGACTGGAAGTCTCGAAGATTGCTGATGGAGGTGTAAAATGCTACAACCACTTTAGAAGACATTTGGGAGTTTCTTTACAGAGTTCAACGTACATCTACCCTACGGTCCAGCATTCTGCTCCGAGGTGTTTATCCAAGCAAAACGAAATATTATCCACGGAAGCCTTGTACCAAATTCTAGCAAGAATGTTCATCACAGCTCTGATCCTAATAGGCAAGAACTGGAAATAGCCCAGATGCTGACTGATGGAATGGATGGACACGCTGTGTGTTCACACAGTGCGATACTACACGCCGTGAAGCAATGATCCGCTTATACACCCAGTAACATGGAATCAACCTCAAAACTATTATTGTGCGAGAAAGAAGCCAAATGTACCCACAAACACAGATACAGGGCACACTGGCTAGTTCTGTTCACAGGGAGTTCTAAAACAGACAAAACTCATCTGGGGTGTAGACATCAGATCAGGAGTTCTTCCCGGGAGGATTGACTAGGAAGGGGCATGAGAAAACTTTCTGGGGTAATTGGGACATTCTGTATCTTGATATGCAGCCATCAAAATTGAATGTTTAAGATCTGAGCCTCTCATTGTACGTAAATTACACCTTAACAAAAGATGTTTCTGCGGGCCAGGTACTAAGCTATGTGCCTTGTACACATTATGTCATTTAATTTGTCAAATTACCATGAGGTAGCAAATATACCGGGAGGTAGATATTATGGTCACTGCTTTAGAGATGAGAAACTCAGAAAAGTTAATCAACTTGCCTCAGGACACACAGCTAGAAAAATGAGATTAGAACCCAGGCAGGTATGACTCCAAACCCCATGTCTCAAGCACCCCTTCTTATTCCTCAACAGTCTCTTCCCTACTATTTTACAGGTGGGGAAACTGAGTCCCAGAGAGGGCTGGAGACATTCTCAGGGCCGCTTAGCTTTTTGGAATCATCATCAAACGAGAACCCAGATCTCTCGAGCTTTCTTATATCACGTATTCTCGCTTAGGAAAAGAAGTCAAGTTCACTCCCACTTCTGCCCAGTGGGGGACTGAGAGCTGGAAGTACAGTTTTTAGAGAGGTGAGCACAGCAGTCACATTACAGGAGACCAGACTCGGGGCAGAGATACCCTGTGACTTCGAAATGAGAGACCGGGCTCTCCAGCTACCTTTGTGCTGCTTGGGCCGTTCCAGCCTGGTTTTCCGTGGACCGTGGCAGTTCACCATTCACCTTGCCTGCAGTTAAGCCACGCTACCGCAAGACCCCACCAGACTCACCTGCTAACCTCTCTCCTTGCCTTCTTGGGTTGCAAGATGTCCAAACCCTCCAACATTCGGCAAGCTTCCCTCCGCTTAGTTGAAGAGGAGCAAGCGTGAGGTTCTCGCCCTTCCAGTGACACTTGGAGTCCTGACAAGAATGAGCATCAAAAACAAAACCAGCCAATCACATTTGGTTTTAGCCCACATCCAGTCCGTTGGCAACAGGAACAGCGGCTGGCAGGTTCAGCTTATCGTGTTGTTTAAAAAGCACTGCTGTCTTTGGGGTTCTTAGTGGGTATTGCCTTGGGTTTTGGGCGAATTTGGCTCAAACCATGATCTTTTCCTCCCTCAAAAGCTTGGATCTCTGGAAAAAAATATGAATGTCCCAGCTCCCTGAGCCTCCATCCAGTAAAGGGAAACTTGGTCTTGAAATTTCTTTGTCTTCTCTTTGAAAGTCACAGAATGTATTCCACGGTCTGCCTTTTCTCTGGAACTGGCAAATGGTGCTGTGAATGAATCACCCTGCTTCTGGGAATATTTTGCTCCAAGAGCTCATGGAGGGGTGGGGGTGGGGTTCCATCTGATAAACAGCCTCTTGAGGGACCTCTCCTCCCACCACCGGGTGGCCTGGGGCCTTTGAGTTCATGGAAAGGGACCCTGGCTGACATTTCCAAGACTGTTGGGTCCAACCTGGTTTTGCAGATAAGGAAACCTAGGCTTTAGCATTTACAGAAGGGGAGTTGTGAGGCAGGGTCAAGGTCGCATGAGTGCAATTCATCTCCACTGACTGTGGGCCAGTGGATTGTGCCTTCATTGCTCTGGGCCCCAGCTTCCTCCTCTGGAAAATGAGGGCGGGAAAAATGATGTCCCTGCCTGTTCTCAGTCATTGAGGGGCCCTGTGCCTCTGTTCGGCTGGCTGTCTGGTAGAAACGCTGGGTCTAAAATGTGCTGCTTTGCCTCCCAAGCCAGAGAATCATCAAGCCTGTTGCCCTTCTCAAAGTGCCTTGTGGTTCAGCAAACACACCCAAGTCCCCGCTCTGTCCAGACCCTGAGCTGGGTGCTGGAGACACCAAGGTGGATGAGATATGTGGGGCCAAGTAGATGTACAGACAATAAGAGACTGGCAAGTCTAGTGATATTATTCCTGAGGGGCTTTGGGACTGCAGGGAGGGCCCTTACCCAGCCTGGAGAAGAGTCAGGGAAGGCTTTCTGGAGGAGGTGACACTGCCAGAGGCTTAGCAACCCATGGCACTGATTAAAGGAAGAGATGAGCAAATGGAATTAGACCTTGGGCAACTCCTTTCTCTACTCTGGGCCCAGCATACACCTGTGGGGGATAGCTAACTCAGATGATGGCCATGGTCTCCCCACCGTGGACTTCTGAGGTAGGAAAGGGGTTGATGTTATTTTTTGAGCTCAGAGGGTGTCTGGTCCAGGGGCCAGGAGAGACTCCCTTTGTTCCGACATCTGTGACCTTGGCCCTCCTCATTCCCAACAGGCCCATGGTCCTCAGGGAGCATCAGGGTGCCCCACAGCCCTCTCAGCTCTAGGCAAGTCTCAGTTGGAGCTGAGAGAGGTGAGGGTGAGTCACCCACCCCTCCCCTGACCCCACGCCCTGTCCTCGGTCCACTGGAGAATTGCAGGCAATGGGGAGCTCTCGATGCTAACAAAGGGCTTAGGCACCTGCTGGCTGGACAATATCAAAAAGGAAGTTGTTATTCTGAAGTGTCCATCTCTCTGGTAAACCACTGGAGTCCCTGACCCCGGGTGGGCAGGGCAGTGTCCCAGGATCCTCAGCTCCTTGGGCTGCCACTGCCTGTCTCTGCCCTTAGCAGCCAGGCTTAGCTCCTGGAAAATGCGAGCCCCCCTTTTTCTCTCTGCCTCCTCTTCTCCCGTTCCCTCTGGGACCTCCTGTGATCCAGCTCCCGCCCCTCACCACCCTGCAACCACACTGCCTGGAGTCAGCCATAGCTGCTGCTCTGTGGCCCAATCCCCTGGACACTTTGTCATCCCTGTCTTCTCTCCCGCAGCCTCCTGGCAACATCAGGCTGACCGAGGAGAACCCTTCCCAGGAAGCTCAGAACCCCTTTGGAGGCCTCATCCTGTAGCCCTTTTGATGTGAAGGCTCCTTGGGGCGCTATGTGGCTTTCTTTTCATCCTATACACAATATCCTACTCTGAGCCTCAGTTTCCTCATCAGTGAAATGGGCATAATAGTTCCTTTTCCAAGGGATTGATGAAGGCATTACATGAGTTAATATACATCAGGCACTTAGGGCCTGATGCAGAGTGTGTTCAATAAGTAAGTGTTGGCTGAGTATTACCAGTTTTTTTCAACATCTCCATGGATACGTAATAGGTTTCTCCAACATAAATTGGCCAAAGCTGAACTCGTGACTTTTGGCCGCCCCCCCCCCCCACGCAGTGGGATCTGACCAGGCTCCCCATCTTAGTAAAGGATAGCTCCGTCCACTCAAACTGAAAGCCTGGGAACCAATCTTGATTCCACCTCTCTCTACCCCCACACTCCTGATCCAGGTGAGGACTACGGGTGCTCCCTCCGAAGGCACTTGAATCATGTGCTTCTCACCACCTCCCCAGCCGGGGCTGAGCCACTTCCACCTGGAGGACTTCTCGGCCTCCTTGCTGGCCTGCCTGCCTCCACCTGCCCCCTTAATCCTCCTGCATTCAGCTGCTATGGTTTGGATCTTTCCAAACCATACATTAGATCACGTCACCCCTCCTTGCTCCCTATCCACAGAAGCTTCTCAGCGCACTTCAGTAAAGATCATGTGCCTCACCACCTCCCAGGAGGCTTCAGACCCTCTTATGGTATCTAGCTTCGTCTCCCACTGCTCTCCTTGCACCCAGCACGCCTCCCAGACTGGTAGGAGCCAGTTCTCACCCCAAGGCCTTTCCCTGAACGCTCTTCCCCTCACATCTTCCTACGGCTATGCTTTCATCCTTCAAGCTTCAGCTATAATTCATCTCCTCTGAGAAGCCCTCCCGGACCTCCTGTCTTCTGTGCTCCCCGCTCGATCCTGTGCCCCACTCACTCGCATCTTAGCACGTAGCACAGTCTGCATTTCTGCATCAACAGCTTTGTCCTCTGCTTTGTCAGCCCCCCTCTCACGCCAGCCTTTGAATTTCCCCAAGGCAGGGACTGGGTGTATTTTATCACCCAGGGTGCGCCCACCAGGCAGTAAATGTTTCATCAGCTCCCTAGGCCTCAGCCAGACCTCCAGACCTCAGCTCTGCACCTTGGGGAAGTCTCTCGCCCTTTCTGGGCCTTGAGTTTGCAGTGCCTGGCAGGTGGAAGGATCTGGCTGCTGATGGATGGACTCCTCCTTGCCCTGAACCAGGGAGCAGTGGGGAGGGGAGGCTGCCCAGACTGGCCCTTCTCCCGCTGTGCACTTCTTGGGCATGTTTCTTCTTGTTGACACAGATAGTGATCTGCAGGTATTCACCCGTTTGCTGAGTTGAATCGAGTCAAATAGCTCTGTCCCAAGGCCCTGGAAACACAGATGCCGGCACCTCCAGGTATGAGAAGGCTGCAGGGGAGCCAGTTCGAGTCTCCCCTGATTGGGGATTTAACAATTGGATGATTAAATATATTTAATTATTGGGGGGGTAGCCATGGTGGGAAGTCAAGCACAGATCGCGAACGGCAAGAGGCCTGGTTCAAATTCAGGTTGTGGGGAGGTGCTTTCTGGCCAACTCTGGGCCTCCCCCAGATCCAACCATCTGGATGGGAGAGGTCTCAGCCAGGGCCTGTGGCCCCAGGGGGCTGAGGCCTGGGCCAACACGGAGGCTGGGCTCCACCGGGGATCCCCACCCCACTGCGGGCCTCCCAGAGCTGGCAGTGGTTTGTGGAGAAGGTGAGGCCAGACTCAGGGTGTGACCTGGGCAGGATGGCTGGCCCAGTTCCTGGTCTGGAAGCTTGAGCTCATGTGCTCGCCTCAGGCAGGGCTGGGAGAGGCTTGGCATTGCTCCAGGGAGCCTGGGGAATCCAGGCCTGAGACTCCTGTCCCAACAAGCATGGGGCCTGTTCGGTGCCAAGCCCTGGCCTGGGCAGTGCTGGGGCCCAAGAATAACCCAGGCCCAGACTCTACCTGCTGGAGCTCTTGGCCAGTGGTGGGAGTGGATGGGTTACAGTGAGCATGCTTTCTGAGAAGTGTGGATGGGGTCCTTGAAGCTTTGACCCAGGCTGGAAGCTTGGGGAGGGACCGGAGAATGAACAGGATCAACCAGGGAGGAGCGGCAGGGAGGGGCACATCCTGAGTGGAGGAGAGGCAGGGGCAAAGGCCTGGTGGTGAGACTGTAGCTCAGGTGAGGAGTAAGCAGCAGTCCAGCTCCCAGGGAAGATGCAGATGTGACTGGAGAGGATGGCAGAGCCCTTTGCAGCCTCCCAAACGTGGGCTTTGGCCTGAGGCCACAGGGGAGCCATGGAAGGACCAGATGTGTTTTGGAAAGAGGAACACAAGGGCTGCTGTGGGTTGAATCAGGGACAGAAAACCAGAGGCCAGGTGATCATGAGGAGGCCTGAATGGTGTCTAGATGAGCCAGGCCCACCTGCGTGTGGGGGAGGGGACAACAGGAAGGGGTGGCTGGGTTGGTAGAGGCAGTATGTCCTAGGTGTGGGGGTGGGGGGAGGCTGGGAATGCCCACTTTCTGGCTAAAGTGACCAAGAGGATGGAGCAGCTCTTTCTAAGCTGGGGACCTAGGAGGGGGACCAGTTTCAAGGGACAGAGGTTGACTTCTGCTTCGGATAAGCAGAATATCCTGGGTAGCAGGGTGGGGGCTGGGGGACTGTGCCAGGGAAAGGTCTGGAGGATGAGGGACAGATGGGTCCAGAGCTGAGAGAGGCCAGGGCTGGGGGCGGCAGTGAAGCTGGGTGGGTGGTCCCTTCTCAGGCCTTTCCCCCCTGGCTTTCAGGAGCCAGGGAACAGGCTTGGTTAGAAGGGTGGGGGGTGGGGGTGGGCGAGGGGAGTGAACAGCCCTGGGGGCATCCTGAAGCCCAAGAAGGACAGGGGTGGGGGACACAGGCTGCAGCCTCCCCCCTCAGAATGGACGTTTCTGGGAGGCATGCTGAGACTTATTTGAGGTCTTGGAGGAATGGAGCTCATTCCTCCTTCTGCAGCAGCGACCCGGATACCCTCCTTAGTTTAGCCTCTCTCCTGCCCTGTCTCTTCCTGTTCCCTCACGGGGACATGGGGTTGCGCCCCAAAGGAGGACTTGTCTCAGGCTCTGCCTCAGGAGAACTGACCTAAAGTCTAGTTGCAGCTGTGAGACTGGGGGCTTCTCCTGGGCGGGTGCTGGCTGGGTGCTCGGCCCCAAAGGCCTGCCCAGGGCTGAGGAGCGCCCCCGCCCCCTCACTACCTGCCTCTGCCCACCCTGGGGAGGGTTTGTGGACTTACACTGGGCGAGCCAAGGCTGAGGGGAAGGAGAAGAGCAGGGTCCCAGGACACGTGGGAGAGAACTGGGTACTTTCCCTGGGAGTCTTGCTCTTTCTCATTGGGCACCTCCAGAAGCAAAATGAATGGTGAGATCCCAGGCAGATGCACCTCAAAGGCCGGTGCAGAGTGGGCAGGGAGAGGTCAAGGGCATGACCAGCTCATCCTGGAGGACTTTGGCCCCCAGGAGCCCTGGAGCTCTGGGACGGGGCCTTGTACTGGGCATCCAGAGCAGCTGGGGAACAAAGACCCACTGTGATCCAGAGTCACAGCTAATCTATATTGCTCTCTATTGCCCCAGAAACATGAGCTCACTGCAGACAATTTAACAAATACGGACAAGCACAAAGGAAAAGATGACTAAGGTCGTGCGTGCTCCCTCAGTCCCCGGGACAACTGCTAGAAACATGGAAGTGTTTATCCCTTTTATTTTTTCCTATGCTCACATAAAAAAAACCAAACAAACCAGAAATGGGATTATATGGGTAATATTGTATCATTTTAATTGCCTAACATAGCCTGAATTCTTTTTATGTCAAAATGTGCAGATCCACATCGTTCACTTTAAGGCCGCCATAGTGGTCCATGTTCTTAATGGAACCTCAGGTCGGCCACACCAGAAGTGACAGTAACGACCCCAGTGACAGGACGATTTACTGGATACCTAGCACGAACATGTCACTGGAATCACTGAACAGCTGTGAGAGGTCTGTCCAGTCGTCTCCAGTTTCCAGCTGAGAGGGGCCAGGGCGGGAGGGGGCAGGGGACTTGCCCGAGGCCACAGAGCTATGGAGGTAGGACTCAAAGCCAGGTCTCCAGAGCTGCTCTTAACCTTGATGTTGGGCCACTGGGTGGGTGCCCTTCCTGGGCCCCTCTCTTTGTTTCCACCCAGAATTCTGCTGATTGGAGCCCTATGGATTCATTTTACCAGTTCCTTTTGGAGGAAAACTTTCTGTTAGGGTTGGCAGGGTAGGGTCCGGGCCATCCTTACCACCCCTTCCGCCCCTTCCCTGGAAGGTCACTGAACCTCTTCCCTTAGCAGCTATGGAATGATGGCTGGAGGGTGGATGCGACTTGCCCAAGGCCCCCCTGCACAGAGGCCGAAGCCGACGGGTCCTGGTGTCTGGGTCCCCACCCAGGCTGACAACGAAACACTTGGGATGCACAGAACACGGGGGTTAGAGGCTCAGTCTTCTCCAACCCTGGCACAGGGCCTGCCGTGAAGGAGGCATGAATGGATACAGAGGATAAAGAGGCCCAGACAGGGAGGGAAGACTTCTAAATGGGGCCCAGGTGCGCTGAGGAGGGAGTGTGGGTTTCAGAAAGCAGATAGAGGAGCCGGCGGGCTGTACCGCGTGGGCAGATGTGGGGCAGCAGGGAGGAGGGAGCGTGTGTTGGAGGCGAGAACGAGCACCAGGAAGGGACTGACCAGAAAAAGGGTCTGGGAGTTTTTGAGTGGCCAGAGTAGAACCTCGGAGGCTCTCGCCCCAGCCTCTGGGGCAGTGCCCCAGCCACCAAGAGCCCTGCCTGGGTAATTCCTGAACGGGAACAGAAGGAGGAAGTCGCCTAAGTGACACTCAGCCAGCCGGTGAGTGGGCGGCGGGCTTGGTTTCATTTCCAGAAGAGTTCTGGAGTTGTTGGGTGCTGCCACCCGCCCCCACCTTGGCCCTTCCCCTGCTGCCTTGGCCCTTGGCTCAGGGGGTGGTGAACCCCACAGACAGGGGCAGCCAGGAAGAAGGCAGTGGGGCCAGAAAATGGGCAAGTCCCATCACATGGGAAAGCCCAGGGAGAGTGGCCCAATACGTCTCCTTCTCTAACAGACTAGACTGTGAACTCTGGAGGCTGGTGGCTGCAGCTTCCACATCCTTCCTGGCAAGCTCCTTCCCAGCCATGGCCCAATCTAAATGTCTCTTGTCGGGGAAGCTCCCCAAAGAAACCCCTGCCAGAACAAACTTACCAATCGCTCCCTCTCTGAGCTCCTCCAGCGTGCAGCAGACTGCACTTACAGACAAATATAAAGAATACTGTATACCGAGCTCTTGCGGTGAGCCCAGCGCCGTGTTGGATGCCTTGCAGCCTTGACACCTTCCTGGACCCTCTCAGTGTCACCTACAGTCCATTGCACCCGGCAGCACAGTGAGGCTGAGCAAGTTCTCACGGGTGGCAGCGGGTGGGGCTGTATCTTCTGGATATGGAAGCTTGTGGCTCTCTTTCCCTCTGGCTCAGGGTGCTTCAGCACCTGCTTCCCCTTCAGGTTTGAAAGCCCCCAGGGGGCAGGGTCTGCGCCCCTGGACAGCTGGCCCAGAGGCAGTACGGATCTATGGACACATCTTTGAATCCTTCCATCTGCCTTCACCGTGACGGTGACCCAGGCTGGTGCCTTGCATACAGCAGGTGTTTAATAAATCCCTGTGACACTGAGGAACTTGATCCTAGTCCAGGCTGCCATACATTCGCAGTGTGACTTTGGGCAAGTCACTTCCATTCCTCTGGTCCTCAGTCTCCTCACCTTTAGAAGGAAATATTTAGGGACAGCTCTCTTGGCTTCCTGCTTGTCCTCAAATTCTCTTTGGCTCTAGAACGAAAATGGCATATACCCCACAACCAGTTTCCCTTATTATTGGCCTCTTATATGACAACTAATGAACCAGCATCGATATTGTAACTAACTAAAGTCCGTACTTTATTCAGAGGTTCTTTGTTTTTCCCTAATGTCTGTTTTCTGTCCCAGGATCCCAACCAGGAAGCCACGTTGCATTTAATCATCACGTCTCCTTGGTCTTCTCTTGGCTGTGACAATTTCTCAGGCTTGCCTTGCTTTTGATGACCTTGACCATTCTGAGAACTGCCGGCTATTTTGCAGAATGTTTCTCTGTCGGAATTTGTTGGTTTTTCTCATGATTACACCAGGCTGATGTGCTCTGGAGAGGGAGACACAGAGGCGAGTGCTGTTCTCATCGCATCATATCAAGGGAACGCACCATCACCGTGCGGTGCCCCTGTTGACCTCGGTCCCCTGCTGAGGCAGCGTTTGTCAGGTTTCTCCACTCTGTGCAGGCACGCCCCCACTCCCGCCCCCACACCGCACTGTCTTCTTTCGCAGGGAGGAAGTCATCACCAGCGGTCCATACCTGACCAGTGGGGAGTTCAGCTCCCCTTCTTGAGGGCAGAGTGTACGATTAGCATTTTTTCTTCTTTAACATCTATTTTTTTAAGTACTCCCACAAAACATTGCTTCATTCTGTCTTCCCAACAGGCCTGGGAAGTGTGGGAGATGGACGCAGGCCATGAAGTGGGAGAGAAAGCTCGGGCTGGGGGGTCACAGATTGGGTGGGGCTCTGTGGGTCCCGCCTGTCCCTCCTGGACGTGAGATACGAGGCTCGTGGAAAGTCTGGGCAGGACAGCACCAGAGAGTCTGAGTTGCAGACTCGGGAGGGCTTGACTTCTGCCTGGGTTTGAATCTGAGGTCCTGCCCACCCTCCCTGTGGCTTGTCACCTTGCCTCTCTTCAGCTCCCTCACCTGTACAATGGGGCTAACGATTGCTCTGACTTGTCGTGCTGGGGAGAAGGACTGAGATGCCACACACAGAGCCCCCCGGAGCAGGGCACTGCCCAGGAAACTCTGCACACGGTGGCTGGGAGCCGTTGCTATGATGGCTATTTTTACAGTTATTCTTTAAAGCTCTCCCGTGGTAGGCTGCCTCCTCTCTGCTCAGCAGGTTCCTAACCCTCTCCGATCTGCAGGGTCACAGCCCGGACTGCAGAGTTCCGCCCTGCCCTCTGCCCTTCTGCCAGGCCAGGCTGATCAAGGGCACCGGCTCCTTTTATCTCTCTTCACAGACACTCTGAGATCTGGCGGAAGGAGGCCTGGGCTGGAGGGGGCCCGGCTCTGCCAGCCAGCGACTCTTCTTGTGACATTGGGAGAGTGTCACACCTATTTTCCTACAGGCAGGTCTTTTTTTTTTTTTTTAATAAAGATTTTATCTGTTTATTTATTTTTAAAGAGAGAGGAAGGGAGGGAGAACGAGGAGAGAAACATAGACGTGAGAGGGAAACATCAACGGGTTGCCTTGCATCAGCCCTCCGACGGGGGACCGAACCAGCAACCCAGGCCTGTGTCTTGACCAGGAAGCCAACCGGTGACCTTTCGCTTTTGCGGGATGACACCCAACTAACACAGCCACACTGGTTGGGGCTAGGCAGGCCTTTTCCGCATAGGACATCCCCTGTTTCATCTCCAGAATCTGGGGGTGGGTAGAAAAATGTTTGGCCCTCAAGCTTCCCATCTGTGAATTGGCCAAACAGCGCCAGGTGAGGCTGTGAGATTTTGATTATGCTCGGCTGTGCTCAGTAGTTAACACTCTCATCTGTATGTCATCATTTGGGCTTTACCTGCTCAGGTGCCCGCTGTCTCCCACCCTTCCCTGGTGAGCGGGCAGACGCTGGAGAAGCCCGCTGGCAGCTGGCTACCCCTTCCGGCGGCCGACCTCTGAGGGAGAACCTGCTTACCTGCTGCTCTTGGCCCCGTCTCACTCTCACGGGGCGAGGGATGGAGGCCTCTCTGGTGTCCTGCGTTTCAGGCCTTTGAGCAAGTTTGTCCTCATTTCCTGGAGCCTAGGTATGTGGCCGCACACTCACACACTGATGTAAGCCGGGACTCTGCCTCAGCTGGTCCCCAGCTGCGGCTGCCGTCAGTGAAGAGGCCTCCACTCGGCCTCTCCTGTCCCTGCATCTGCTTCCCACTCGGCGATAACACATATCCCCAGGCCCTTCTCTGCTCGCAACCCTCTACAGCTCCCCACTGCCTCCAGCACGGAAGCTGGGCCTGGCCTTCAAAGGACCTTCAGGGCTCACCCCCCGCCATACTTTCCCACCTCACTGCCCCCACTCCGGTCCCCCATCGGGTTGTGCTCCTTTAGCACTGCTCTGGCTGTAGCTCCAAACAGGGCAGGGTTTTTGGCCTCTGTGCATTTGCTCATGCTGTTCCCTCTGCCTGGAATAACTGCCCCATCCATTGTCCCCTGAAACCACTTCAGGCTTCTCTACTCTCCACAGACAGCCCCCCTACTCCAACACATGTGCTTGGTTAGGGCCCCTCCAGCCCCCTGTGCTTGCCACATCACTGCCTAGGACACTGGTCATGCTTCCCGGCTCCTCCGGGCTGTGAACAACTCCAGCAGAGACCAGGTCTGGTTTGTTTGCTGCTGCTGTATCCCTAGCACAGGCCCTAGCACATAGTAGATGCTCAGTAGGTGCCGACAGACCAGAAGAAAGAAGAGTAAGGCTTAGTCAGAGGCTCAGGGGTGGGGAGAGTTTCAAGAAGAGGGACCAGCAAGTACAGAGGCCTCAGGATAAGAGCTGCTGTGACGGAGTGACAGCACAGAGGCAGGCTTGACAGAACTGGGAAGGTGACTAGGGCGTGCAAGGGAGGCCTGAGAGGCTGGCAGGGGGCCAGGTCAGCTGATGCACTCGAGAACCAGACCTTTCTCTGTAAGCCCTAAAGCGCAGAGCATGGAGGCGGCAAGCCCACTCTGTAGCCCCAAGCTAGAGCCTGCACATTCTTCCACTCCATCCCACAGCCCTGAGCCAGGTAGCTGTGAATACACAGCTCCCAGTCAATCATCTGTGGAATGGCAGGGCTGGTCTGGAATTTGCCGCTGAGTGCCTGGGATGGGTCCAGCCTTCTGGTCACCGTTACAAGAGCTTGGGGGTGAGCACAGCAACAGCAGACAGACCACCCTCCAGCCAGAGCCCCCAGAGCCCTGAGCGAGGGGCAGGCAGCACCCCTGGTCCCATGTCATGGGAACACGCTTGCTGAAGGGTCTGCTGCCAGGTGTGGGGTCAGGCCTCACTGCCCACTCTTCGTCCTGCCCTCAGGCGTGGCTTTGATCCAGATGGGAGGAAGGAGGGAGGAGGTTTCGAAGTGCACAACAGGTGTTCACCATCCCAACAATGTTGACATTAGTATCTGTCATCTCCTGGGTGCTCTGGGTTGAGAAATTGTCCTTCCCGGTGTTCCAGGCCAGCGCGGGGCTGTGGACCCCAACGGCAGTCCACAAGTGTTTGCTATCTATTGATGATGATGAGTGATTGACAGGTACTAAGCAATGAGTTGCTATTTTACTAACAATGTTTTAAGCAAAATAATGCAGAGTCACTTCTTTATCAGGCCGGACCACCAACTCTGCATCTGCACGAGCCTGGGAGTTAATGGAGTCGGTGCCCCACTTTATTTATGAGTAAACTGAGGCTCAGAGAAGGCAGGGTCACACAGTCAACGAATGAAAGAGTTGGAACTTGAACTCTTGTATGTGGATCCCTAGTTAGTGTGTTCTCCCCAGCCAACTGGGCAGCATCTGCTCTGTGCTGGGCATGGGCCAGGCCATAGTCCCTGCCTTCAGGGTGAGGACAGACACACCCTGAATGGACGGGGACCCCTTGAATGGATGGGGTGTGTCTCCATTGGGAGTTTTCGCAGGAAGCACATCCTGGAAGACGCAGTATTTACTCAGGACCTTGATGGACAAGGGAGGGTTGGGAAGCTAGAGATAGGGGGTGAGCATTCCTGGCAGGGCAAAGGCCCAGAGGGATGGTTGAAAATAATGAGTATTTCCAAGGCTCAATAATAAAACCATTGTGCTGGCCACATCCTCCTGGAGCGCCTCCTGAGAGCCCCGGCAGCTGAGACAAGCCCGTGGAGCCGGCGGTGGCTCCAGATAGAAGGCCGCATCTGTGCTTGCAAAGCCAAGACTTGTGCAGACAGCCCCCGCTGCTCCCGGAGAGTGCACAGGGGGATGAATGATAACGAGGGTGCACGCACACTGAGCTCATAGACCTCATTTCATCCTACGGGAGTCTTCTGAGGGAAGCACCGTGTGTAGCCCATTTTGCAGGCTGGCATACCGAGGCTCAGAGAAATGGCAGGCTCAAGGTCATATATTCAAGAAGTGGCAGAGTTGGGACTTGAACTCAAGTCTATGGGCCCAAACTCTCTGCTTTTAAGCCCTCTGTCATCCCTGCTCTAGGAACCTGAGACTTTCCATTGTACTCCTGGGCAAAAATCTAGTGATGTGCTGGCAAATATTTAACAACCAGCTCACTGGAAGGGAAAAAAACCTTGATTTGCAGTGTTTGCCAATTTCCAAGGTGTAAACACTCCCACAATAGCTGATATCCAGCTACCGATCATGGAAGCTCGAGCTAGGAAAAGATGAACACAGTCTGTTCTTTTAAGTGGTAAGAGCCAGCTCCACTGCACCGCCGGTGAATATCTCATACCTAGCGCGGTGTGGCCAGTTAAGACCTTAAGACATGTCTGAGGAGTGAATAAGGGTTGAGAAACCTGCTTCTCCAGCCAGGGGCCTGCCCAGAATCCTGGGAAGCTGAGGTTAATCTTTAAGCCCGCCTTGCAAGCCCATCAGCCATTTCACCAGGTGAGGAGGGCCTGCACTGCTGCTGGCCGGCTTTGGGACTTCAGCGGCCCCTCCCCCCACCCTTGGTTTACCGAGCTTTGTTCATTGAACACAACCTCAAACACCCTGATACCTTGGGTTTGAACCTCCCCAGGAATCCTTCGTGATCATGTTCACTCCTGTGACTTGTACAAGGTGCAGCGGGTGAGCAACGGGCCTACCCACCTGTGAGCCCGGATGAGACTGGCCCAAGGCCTCGCTGCTCCCAGGTCTCCTGGATGCTGTTTTATACCCTGGGGCCTTTGCCTCCCATGTGCTAGGGTTCTCCTCCCAGCTCATCGCTGGTGGTGTCCAGGCCTGGTGCTATTTGCCCTGCTGGGCCTTAGTTTTCTATCAGTGAAATGGGAGAACTTTCAGAGAAGGAAAGCGAAGGTAGATATGGCATTTAAAGCTGGATTCATGCCAGCTCTCCCCGGTGCCATGATTCCATGAGGACAGGGGGAGAAGGGAGGGCGGTGGGGTGCTTACCCCCAGTACAGCAGCCCGGGGCAGGAGGTGGTGGTGTTACCTGGGAGACTTGAGTGAGGGGAAATCCCCACCCCAATCTTCCTCCAGGGTGGAATCAGATAGTGGGGGTGGGAGGCCTTGGGGCTGAAGCAGCCTTTCCGCAGTGCCCACTTCCTTTGATCTACTCTGGGGCCCCTGCCTTTGCCTCTTTACTTGAAAGGTCAACTGTCTCTAAATGCCCACTTCAGCCCCCTCCTCAGCAATAATATCCAGATCTTGATGACTTTGATGGGCTGCCTTGGTGACTTTAAAAAAAAACACATGAAAATGAACATGTATCTATTAAAATAAATGTTTCTCTTCCCCACAGTGTCCCTCAGGCTCCAGTCCCCACTTTGGGAAACCAATGTCAAGGCCAGGGTCCAACACCAAGGTCCTCGTAGGTGACCCCCTTTTCCACGCTTCAGTTTTCTTGTCTTTAAAATGGAGGTAATTATTCCCTAGCCCAGCTGGTTGTTAGAAATAGATCCGAAAGTCTACCAAGCTAGCTAGTATTGCACCTGGAAAGGAGTGAGTGCTCCATTAGCGCTGGTATTATCATTACTATTACTAATAATTGCAGGAGAGGTGGATTTGGAGTAAATAGGGTGGGTGGGTTGGGGAGTTAGGGAGGGCATTTTGGCTTGAGGATGGATAGGGGTCCCCCAGGTGGGGCTCTCTTACCCGGCGAGGTGGGGGGCGGGGCTCTTGCACCCAGTGCCTCCGTCCCCCAATCCCTGGCCGCGCCTGGACCCCGGGCTCGAGTGTCGGGGGGGCTGCGCGTGGGTCTCTTCGGAGTCACCGGCGGGGAATCTGTCCCCGCGCACGCTTCCTCCTTCCTCCCACTCCCGGAGGCCTGCCGGCCCCTCCTCCCTGCTCGTGCTCTCCCTCCCGCCTGTTCCCTCCCTCCCCGGGCCAACGCCTCCTCCTCCTTCACCACTACCTCCTCCTCCTCCTCCCTTTCTCTCTGGATCTGTCTTTCCCCGCCCGGAATCCATTCCGGCCTGGGAGCCGGAGCGGCCTGGCCGCAGCCTGCTCGACCCCCTGGCTGTCCCGCGGTCCGCCCTCCTGTGCGCCTGTCTGTTGGTACGCCTGCTTGCCTGCCGGCCCAGGTGAGCGCCCCACTCCGCCCCTTCACGGGCCCCCTGTCCTGGGTGGCGTTGAGGAGCCCCAGCCAGGGGACCACCCTGGCGTCAGGTCGCGGGGCCACGGGGGCTCCTGTCCACCTCTCCAACCCCTAGTTCTCCCGGGCTGAGCCACGATCCCGGAGTGCTGGGCGGGCGCACGGGGTTTTGCCCAGCGCGGCCTTTTGTTGTGATGCTGTGGGGGGGAGGGGACTGGGCGGGGGGCTTGGGGGTCCTGTCCGCGGTGACCTCCTCTGGCTCACCCATCCCCTACGATCCCCCTGAGGGTAGCCAGCCCGGCCCAAACCCTCAGGCCGGGTCTAGGCCAAATCTGAAATCTGAGCCAGTCGGCGCCACCCCTGGCCGCGGCAGCCCGGCCTGGTGCCCCGGCCCGGGACGGGAGGTGGAGAGGGGTCCCGTAGGACCCAGGCCTGAGGGCACTGGTGTGAAGGACGCAGAACCTCTGTCCTCGTGGGCCTTTGGGTAAGGCCTGGTGCCGCTGGCCTGGAAGCGGCTGGCCCACACTGTGCTTGGTCCCTCCTGCCCATAGCCCCCAGGCTCACCCCTGGGTAGGCCCAGAAGCGCCTACCTGCTCAGAAGTTGGCAAAAGTTTTAGGTTTTCACCACCAGGCTGGGTCCACCTGCCTGCCTGGACTGGGGTTGGGGGTGGGTGTCCCTGCTGTGTGTCAGACAACTGCCTTCCCTCTCTGAGCTGGGAGCTGGGGGTCTTCATTAGTGGCAGGTGGGCCTGGCTGGGGCTAGGGGGCTGGTGGAAGGGTAAGGGTGCACAAAAGGAGCTCACCTGGGGGTATCAGCTCAACCTCTGGGGCCATCATGCCAACTTGAGCGTGGGCAGAGCATGTGTGGCCCTGGGTGAGGCTTTCTGAGCTTCAGGGACTCTATACAATTGGAACAGGGTCCCCAGGTGACCTGGGGTGGGTCCAGGCCCAGCCACAGTGAGTGGAGATCAGACTTGCTTTCAGCAGCGGGCCTGGCCAGTCCTGTTGTTGACTGTCTTCTAGGCTTCCTGGCTGGGGAGACAAGACACCTAGGCTTCTCAGCTCACTGGGTGGCTTGGGCCAAGGGACTGTCCTGAGTCCCCATATGTGGAGTGGGAATCCTCAGGGAAAGAATGTATGTATTTCTGCATGTAGGGGCTTTGCATGTAGTAGGTGCCTAATAAGTGAGCGCTTCCCTGAATGAATTGCCTACACTGGGTGGACGTTGAGGTTGCTGGCCCTGGTGGGTCTCATCTCCAGAAGAGGACGCATTGGCGCTGGAAAAGCCACCTCGGAACTCCTTCGGAGAGAAGGGGTTCCAGCACAGCCCTGCCACCCAGCAGCTGTGTGACCTTTGGCAACTCACTGGTCCAGACTCTGGCCACAGTTTTAAAATGCACCAATGAGAATGACAGGTGTTAACATTTCCTGAGCATCTCAGGAACTCTCAGGACTCTTGTTTATCCTCATTTTGCTGATGGAGAAATGGAGGTGCAGGGAGGGGAAGGGACTTGACCAAGGCCACACAGTTTCAAGCTGGAACTAGAACCTAGACCTCAGAGACTCTATTCAGGCTGCCCTTGCACCCCTCCAGTGTTCCGGGGCGGGGGGGGGGGCAGGGTTTTCCCAGTACGGGGCCCAGCACATGGTTGGAAAAGACTATACTGGTGAGTGATTGCATGGGAGCCACGAGGCCGTTTTGGCGATGTGGTGGAGTGGTGTGCCTCGGTGATGTGGTCTTTCCATCCAGGGAAATGATTTATAGTGTGTCACCTCTCTCGGCTGCCTGGCTGCCTGCCTGCCCACCCGCCCGGCTGCCCAGGCCCTCCTGTGTGGCCCCTGGGCCTTTGCTCCTGAAGGTCCCTGCCAGGGGTGCCCTCTCCTCTATGAGCTGCGTATCTGTTCTTGCTCTTGGCTTAAGGCCCACCTCTCCCAGGAAGGCCCTCCTCCACACCCCCACCCCCACCCCAACTCCCACCCCCACCCCCACCCCCAGCTTTCTCCTCCTCTACTCTAGCCTCTTCCTGGAGGACGGATTCTCCCTGACTCAGTCAGTTCCTGCCTTTGCTTCTTCCCTGATTGTGCCTGGGGAGCCAGGGAGGAGATGATAGCTCAGTGACCTGCTGACAGACCCCCCTCCTCCCCAGTCTCCCTGGCCCTCACTTGACCCTGTTTTCCCAAACCTGCCTAGATACAAGTGCCCATGACCATTGAGCACTAGGAACTTATTTTTGAAAAAGATTTTATTTCTAGAAAGAGGGGAAAGGAGAAAGAGAGGGAAACATCAGTGTGTGGTTGCCTGCCATGTGTCCCCTACTGGGGACCTGGCCTGCAATGCAGGCGGGCATGTGCCCTGACTGGGAATTGAACCAGTGACCCTTTGGTTCAGAGGCCAGCACGCGGTTCACTGAGCCATGCCAACCAGGGCTGTACTAGGAACTTTTCAGTCAGGCTGAGCAGTGTGGCGATGGGGTGAGCAGCGGGAGCTGCCGGGAGGCATCGGGCGGCTTCCAGGAGGTGGTACTGAGGGGAGCAGCTGTTCGCGGAACAGAGAAGGGGACAGGGTGCTCTTTCTTCCCTTCTGCTGAGATACTTCCCAGAGCCCCTGGCATTGTTGGCCTGGGTAAGTCCTTGCTGGGGAATTGTGAACAGATCCCTGGCTTCCCAGAAATTTGGGTCTAGAGGGTGAGCCAAATAGCAAACAAGTAACCAAATAAATGGATATATAATCACAGATGTGATAAGGGCTCAGAGAAGGAGGTGTGGGATAGGAGGAGTCTTGAAGGAAGTGCGGAGGAGTTGGCTGGGCATGGAGCTAGAGGAAGGGCTTGCCAGCCAGCGGGAACTGCACGTGCAAAGGCCCCGAGGTAGAGGAGTATGTGCTGTTGAGGAGCAATAATGGGAAAGCCTGCGAGTCTGGAAGACAGAGTTAAGGGGCTTGGGTGAGAGGTGAAATGAGGGGTGTTGGCAGCAGGGCTGGACCATGTGGGGCCAGGTGGGCCATGAGGAGGAGTTTGGCCTTCATTTTACACAGGGGGCTTATTGGTGACCCTGTATGAACAACTGTGCTGGAGGCCAGGGGTACAGAGCTTGCCAAAGAATCTGGTAGAACTAGATCTGTGGGCTGGACTCCAAGTATTCTGTGGGGGCCTAGATCAGGTGTCAAGAGGAGGAGGAAGAGGTGTTGGAGGCTGGGCTTTGAAAGTGGAGTAGGAGTTCACTAGCAGGAAAGCAGAAGAGAGTGAGAGCCAGGGGTTGGGGAACTGCAGTGCAGGGTGGCTGGAAGCTGGGAGTGAGGCGGGGGGCACAGAGGGGGTCAGCTGGAGACTAAAGGTGTGGGAAGGGCTCAGGAGTCAGATGGGTCAGGGTTCAAGTTCTGACTGTCTCCACTTGCTGTGAGTCTTTGGGTCCTTCATTGCATCTGTCTGAGACATAGTTTCCTTCTTAAAAATGGGGACAACAAATACCTCTGCATCACATGAGGGCTGATGGAGGGTTGCATGCCCAGTGCCTGGCACCAGTAGGCACTCAGCAAATGGGACCTGCGGTAGGTCGCTGGCCCCATGGGTCTTGCCTTGCCAGCTGTGTGGCGAAGGTTCTAAGTGGGTGCTCTGACGGTCTGAGGGTGCTGGTCTGGCCAGGACCGGCCCAGGAGAGGATGCGGGCAGCCAAGGCCACGCACGTGCTGAGTGACTTCAGTTCCGCCCTGCCCTCTCCACGTGAGCAGGCTGCGCTGGGGAGGTGGGTCTAGCTCTTTCCAGCTTCCTGAAAGCCTGCCTTAGATGAGGTTGGTCCATTTTCCAGATGTCAGCGGACCCAGAGAGGAGAAGCCACAAAGACTGGTGTCTCCCAGTTGCCCAGTGACAGGGCTGAACCTAGGCTGTAGGGCTCTGGACTCCTGGTCCGGACCTGGGAGCCCCCGGGAGCCCTGCATGTGTCTGTAGGCCTTGGAGCCGCAGCAGCGCCTCCACCCCCTGCTCCGGGTGGTGCGACTGGAGCCTCATTTCCTGCCCCTGTCGTGTGGCCTCCCCACACCTCTATCTCCCTTCGGGTTCCCAGAGCCCCCTACTTCCCTCCCCGGTCCCCACCCCCTTATTTCCATGGTATACTGTTCTGGTTTCCACTTGAGCCCCAGAGGGAGGCACTTCCTCTGGGACACCTCAGTTCCCTCATCTCTCAAGTGGGATAATATGAGTCACGGCTCCCACCATGCCCCGGGAGGACTGAAACAAAGCACTTAGTGCATTAACCTGGTACATAGGGCTGGGGAAGAACCAGATGCACGCTCCGGTCCTTCTTCCTCTGGCAGCTGACACCCCCTTCCTGTGACTCAGTTTTGACCCTGTGCAATGGGCATGAGGTTTGCACCTAGTAGGAGCAAGAGGAGAACGGAGCGAGACTGTACCTTAGTGGCTGGTGGCTGGCCCTGCATCACTGTTCTGGGGGAGGGTGGTCCGGTAGATGCCTCCCCTGCGTTCAAGACCCTGTTCCAGTTGAATGCCAAAGGCAAATTACGTAGCCTCCCTGAACCTCAGCCTCGGCACTTCTCCCTTTGAAGATTAAATCGGCTAACGTATCCCAGCAGCTTGATTCTACTGGACGCTTGGGAAATGTTATGTCTTCTTTTCTTCCTTACCCTCCCTCATGGGGGCTCACATATCCACTATTGGGATAGCCTGGGGCTCAAATTCTTTAGACTGGAATTGCTTTGTTGAGAAACATTTGGAGGTCCAGCCTCGGCTTCACGGGACAGAGTGCTGTGATAGATTAGTAATGCCTGCCTTGGACAGAGGATTAGAGAGCATCCTGTGTGTGCCGTAAATTTGTTATTCCTGGTTTATTCTGACCTTCTCTTCATATGGGGGAAATGAGGCCAGAAAGACCCAGGACACATTTTCAAAGCTGGGAGAAAATGCACTTATCTTGCCTTTTGATCCTGGGCTCTCCCCGCCCAGCCAGCCTGCACCTGCCCCCAGTACAGCCGGGGTGGGGCAGAGTCAAGGGTCAGTGACTGGGGAGGATCCTAGCCTAGAAGCCAGAACCTCCATTCCCCTCCAACCTGGGCTCCAGGTCCTTCCCTGCCCCTGGAACCACACAGAAAAATTCCAGAATAAAATGAGAAGCCAGAGGGAAGGAGAACTGGATGATCTTGGCCAAGTCCCTTCCTGCTCTGGTCCTCAGTTTCCTCATCTGCACGGTGAGGACCCTTCCCTCACTGAGGCTCTGTGGTGGGGACCCTAGCAGCAGCCTTCTCCAGGGGGAGCCCAACCGAGTCCTCTTCTTTGATGCCCACTCTGGGGCTGCTGAGAAACTGGGTAATGGGTCCTTTGAACCCTCAAGCTCCCAGGGCTGGGGGATGGAAGTTGGGGTCGGTGGTGTCGGGAAGCTCAGCTTCCACATTCAGGGCTGATTATCTTCTCCTGCGCTGCTTCGTGCAAGTCTGTGGCCTTGACTTTTACTGTTTGATGTCAGTGTCTTCGCATTGTGTTCTCTTGGCCTGGTCATAGCAAGGTAACCCATTCTGTCCCATGGAGTGGGCTGAACTTTTGGTCCTGCTATGTAGAAGAGGAAACTGAGGCCCAGAGAGGCCAAGGGCCAGGGCTGTGGTCACCCAGCATGGTGAAGTGTGAGCTCAGACTTCTAGCCTCTTGGTGAGTTGTGACACCCACAGGGAGGATTCCCACTGGGCGTGCACCAGCTCGACTGGGGAAATGTTTCCCCAGGTAAGGGTGGGTGTGTTGCTAGGAGCAGGTATCCTGACTCTCAGGGCTTCCCAGCTCTGGCTGCTGGATCCCCACTTGGATCTGGAGTACTCTGATCTTCAGGGAACCCTACAGTCTCAGGATGGCATATCAGGGTGCTCAGTGGATGGTTGTGGCATAAAAGGAGCTTGGAACTAGCAAGGCCTTTGGAGCTGGTTGGATCTAGGTTCAAATTCTGGCTCTGCCACTTGTTCGCTGTGTTTGATTTTGGGAGAGTGATTGCTCTGAGCCTTAGTCTCCCCATTTGTGAAGTGGGGGTGACAGTACCAGCACCAGCTTTGCCAGGTGGTGAGAGGGTCAGACAAGCTAGTGTGTGTCTGCTGTGGTGCAGGGCCTGTACACAGTAAGTGCTTAATATTTCTGACTGCCTGTGATTATGAAGGTGACCCCCTGACAAGGTGGAAACGCTGGGCCTCTACAGGCCAGTAGATCCCAAGGACTGAGCCTGGACACCTCTGTCCATGATAGGCTTGTCTTAGGGCGTGGGGCAGAGGGAAGGTTAACTAGAGACAGGCAAGTTCAGTGGCTGGCTGGATTGGAACCCACCAGCTCCATCCAGCCTCTCTGAGCCCAGCTCCCACCTCAGCCCTCGTCCACCTGTGAGTTTTCAAGGCCTCCCAGTGCCTCCATCCCTAGCATTCAATACCCCTCCCCCAACTGAATGCGCCCATCTCTCTGAAGGTGGCTGCTGATCAAGCACTGGGTACTTTGCATCTTTGCCCGCTTGGCCTGGGAGGCGGCTGAGGCTCTGAGAGAGGCCAGGACGGGCCCAGGCTCCATAGCCAGGGCTCCTGGAGGTGCTGCTGGTCTGGGCCAGAGCTCTGCCCTGTGCCCGACCCCCCATCACCTCCCACATATCCCTCTCCCCCAGGTGACCCATTAGCCTTTAGCCTTTCTGGACCGCTGGCTGTCTTCCTGCTTGCCCTGGGATGTCTAGCCTCCAGGTCTTTGCCTGTGGGGGTCCCACAGCCTGTGTGCCCTTCCTCTCAGTGCCCTGCTAGTGGCTAAGCTGCCGCTGCCTCCAGTGATTACTGACCATACTCTGCCCCAGCCTGGGCCTGTACTTTCCTCCTCTGCCCCCTGCATTGCCTCTTCTCTGCCCTCCCTCATGGCTCCGACACGCTCTGCCTGAGATGGCAAACCATAGGTCCTTGGCTTCTGCAGGAGTGTGGCGATAATCCTCCCTCCGAAGGGTGCCGCGCTTTAGAGTTTATAAAGCATTTTCCTGCCAGGTGTCCTCTGGGCTGGGACAGATGGAACCAAGCCTTCCGTTCCCACTCCCATGAGCCTCCAGCCTCCACAGGCAGGAACCCCGCTCAGTCTCAGGAAGCCGCGACTTGTTGTGAAAAGGAGGGTCTGGGGGTTCAGAGGGGTGACCAGACTTGCCTGAGGTCACTCAGCCCGGAAGGCTGGCAGAGCTGGGAGGGTTCCGTGTAGGCATTCAAGAGGCAGGCTGTGCCCACGTCGGCACCGCTTCCACGTCGGCACCGCTTCCACGTGTGGAATCAGACGCAACCCTCCCATCCCTTTGAAGGAACAGCCCTGGGCTCCTTCATTAGTCACTGAACGCCTGGGGCTGACCCTCATGGCACAGCCTTCCCTTGAGGCAGCACTCCGGCTCCAAGTCACCAAAGGGGAAACTGAGGCTCAGGAAGCAAAGGGGCCTGCCCAAGGTCACCCAGTGCATGGATTTGGACCCAGGGCCTGCCCCACCTCCTCCAGGCTGAGACCTTCTGTGCCTCCTGCCTGACCCCGGCCAGGCTTCCAGCCCCTCTTGGCGTTTCTCTCAGGGCAGTGGGAGACTTCCGGTAAGCCACCCCGGCTCCTAACCCCAGGGCCTCCTCCTCTGTCTCCAGCTGCTGTCATCCATTAGCTGTGTGGCTTAGTGAATCAGTTCACCGTGCTGTACCTCAGTCTCCTCATCTGAAAATGGGCTTAATGGCAGTCTCCACACCATGGGCTTGTTCTAGGAATCAAGTGAGATATTGTGCAAGACCCTCTCAGCAACACCAGCGTATAGTAAGCTCTCTCACGTGTTAGCTGTTATTCTATTATAATTTGTATCACCCGAAGAGGAATGGAATGGCAACCCCATTCTCCAGATAGGAAAACTGAGATTCAGAGAAAGGGAAGAAAGGCCACCAGGCCACAGTAGGTGTCACAGCCAGAGGTTCCTGGGGCGCACCCCACTTTCCAGATGGGCAGACTGTCCCCTTCCAGGACTTAGTTTTCTTATCTGTGCATACTGTCAAGGAGACGGTTCCATCATGTTGTACCAGTGGCTCCTCACTCAGTAGCACCCTAGGGTGGGGGTGGGGGGGAGTTAGTGGCTCCTGATCTGCCCGGGTGGGTGGGACTACGCCCCGTGTACTTTGTCTCCAAGTTCCTGAGGCTGGGCCTGGTTAGGAGGCTGAACTAGGCCCTGCTGGACCTCTGGGTGCCCTGTGGCTGCTGGCACCCAGGTAGGTGACCTACCATGCCACTGGGTCCACCTGCCTCCTCTGCTGTGTGCCATGGGCAAATGGCCTCCTTTTTGAGCCTCAGTTTCCTTAACTGTGAGATGGGTG
Source organism: Anoura caudifer (assembly GCA_004027475.1). Lineage (NCBI taxonomy): Eukaryota > Metazoa > Chordata > Mammalia > Chiroptera > Phyllostomidae > Anoura > Anoura caudifer. The sequence goes on along the minus strand of PVKU01003641.1, from coordinate 62,656 downwards.
CAGGAGTCTTTCCCTCAGAGGGAGGTTGGAAGGGCTTGATAAGCTCATTCTGCTTAAATGCCTGCTGATGCCAGGCAGTGGTCAGGGCACAAGGCTGGCGGGGTTCTGACTGGAAGAAGGGGACTAGCAGTCCAGGCAGAGGACCCACATGAGCGAAGGCCTGGAGGCGGAACAGTGTAGGGAGCGCCCTGCGTTAGGTGGAGGTGAGTGGGAGAGGACCGTCCACCTTCCGTGGTTTGGCCTGACCCTGAGGGGAGTGGTCAGGGTATCAGTGCCGGTGGTAGTGAGGCTGACCTCCCTGCCCTTCAAACTGTAGATTTCCTTTCTATCCTTGTGCGTGGCCACCTGCTGTCCCCACCCCCATCCCTGCCAGGTGTTCCCGAAGGCCCTGGAACCAGATGAGCCACAGTTCTATTTGGGGACAATTCTGCTGTTCCCGTTTCTTTCCTGTGCCCTAGTTTTAGAAACGACGTGGGTTTGGTTACCAGTTGGCCATTTGCAGAGGCCCCCCCACTCTGCCCATACCTTAGGTCTGTGTGAGAAGCAGGACTTGGTACTGCCACAGGCAATCGATCCTGGTCTCTGCCCCGGGTTCTCTGGGCAGGGAGTCGGCAGCTGGATTCGAGATTACCTGCTGGGGATGTCTGGTCCTTCTGCTGGGTATTGGGGATCCAAGAGGTGCACTCTGGGAGCAGCCTGCCCTGTGGGGAGCCTGACACAGACGCTGATCACTGCCCTGCCATGGGTAGGTGCCATATGAATTGTGGCAGTCCGTTACAATGCCAGAAGGGCTTCCCAGAGGAGGTGATATCTGGCCTGAGATTTAAAAGGTGAGCTAGAGCTCAGGAGGAAAAAAGAAGAGTGAGGGCTTGCTAGGGAGAACGGGCAGCAGGGGTGAAGATCTGGAGGTGGGAAGTAGTCTGGAACTCGCAGGCACAGCCTGGGGAGGGGGCGGTGCAGTTAAGAGATGACTAGGTTGATCAGGAGAGATCTGAAGCCCATGCCAGGGCTGCTGGGAGCAGGCCAGGCCTCCTGCTGAGGCCCCCTGCTGAAGGTGTAAAGAGAGGATAAAGAGAAGGATGGACAGGGCTCAAATGCTCAATTACTGTTGCCAAGTGATGGCAGCCCACAGAGGGATCAAGAACCCACACTTGGGCCCTGGCTGCTGTAGCTCAGTGGATTGAGTGCTGGCTGCAAACCAGCAGGTCGCTGGTTCAATTCCTGGTTGGGGCCCATGCCTGGGTTGTAGGCCTGGTCCCCCTTGGGGAGTGAGAGGCAACCACACATTGATGTTTCTCTCCCTCTCTTTCTCCTTTCTTCTCCTGTCTCTAAAAATAAATAAATAAAGTCTTTTTAAAAAAAAGAATAGGTTTTTTTTTTTTTTTAAAGAACCTGCACTTGGGGCAGAAGGTAGGGGCTGGTCTGGGCCTTTGGAGGGAGTGGGTCAAGGAAGTCTTCCTGGAGGAAGTGGTACATGTGACCTACCTGGAGGGATGGGATGATTCTCTGAGGGGAGGCGGAGCTTGAGGAAGGGACAGGAGCAGCTCCTGTGGTTGGAGCTTGGAGGAGTGGTAGGGGTTTGACCTGAGAGGTGACCAGCGCCTGTCAGCGGAGGGTCGTGAGGGCCTGCAGGGAGTCTACACGCTGTCCCAGGGCAGCGAGGAGAGGCGCGTAGGTAGGACTGATTTATCTGGCACCGTGGGCAGGGTAGCTGCCCCACTGGCAGTGTGGCTTTGGTGAGGTGGCTGTGGTGGCTGCGCGGAGAGCCCACAGATGGGTCTGGAAAGAAGGCGGGTGCCAGCCAGCCAGGCACATGGCAGGTCTGGGGTTACAGGGGGAACAGTGGGGTGAGGGTGGGCTGCCTCTCCCAGCTGGTGTGTCTGCTGGTGTATTTTTTCCCTGCAGATTCCTGGCCTGGCAGGAAGTGCTGGGGACTTGTTGGGGCTTGGCCGGCGGATTCCGAAAGTGCCTGGGATGTGGGCTGGGTGTGGAACAGGGGCGCTGAGTTTGGGCTCAGCCTCCTTACCTTGTTAGGTAACCTCACCAGGACAAGGGTCCCCCTGTTAGGGTGAAGGGCTAGGCTTTGTTGCCCTCTCGTGCCTCCGGAAAGGCCCCTCTACTCTCTTGAACCCAGAGGGTTTGTATCCAGACAAGGTGAGTTGAGAGCTATAGTTGAAGACTGTGGTGCCAGGTGGGCCTGGATTTGAATCCCAGGTTTGTTCTTTGCTGGCTGGGAGATCTTGGCCACGTACCTTTGCCCTTCTGAGCCTCGGTTTCCCCATATGCAGAAGTGGGGGTCACCCCAGAGCCTTGCTCCCGGGGTGCAGGACTCCCAGGGAGGATTATTGAGATTTTAGAGGGCCGTGCCCAGTACCATGCCAGCTGCTGCGATCGGGCTTTGGAACTATCAGTCCAGCTTATTGGGGGTTCTGGGACTTGCCGGGCAGCTGAGGGCGGCTTCCCGTCTGCCCCAGGCTCTCAGCACTGAGGACAAAGCCCCTTTGTGGTGGGACAGATGGAGCCTGGAAGCCCCCCTCCTAGTTCCCCCTTTGGGACTAGAGGGCCTCCTCCCCCTCCTCCTCACCCAATTCTCCCCCGGGGGAAGGAGCTTCCTCAGACTGAGAGGGTGGGAAATGAAAGTTGGGTTGTGCAGGAGGAATGGCCAGGCTGGCTGCAGCTGCTCAGGCCGGAGCCTGGCTGGTGAACTTGGGAAGGTCATTCCCTTCTCTGGGTCACCTTCTCAGGGCCACGGGCATCTCTGGAAAGTCTTAGGCCATTGTATGCCCCGTTCTTTATCCATCCACACACCTACCCACCCATCCATCCACCCATCAATCCACCCACCCATCCATCCATACATCCACCCACACACCCATCCATCCACCCATCCACCTACCCATCCACCTACCCATCCATATATCCACCCACCCACCCATCCACCCACCCGTCCGCCTACCCACCCATCTACCATCCACCACCCATCCATCTATCTATGATCCACCCATTCATCCATCCACCACCCATATGTCCATCCATCCACGCACTCACCCACCCATCCGTCCACCCATCCAGTTGCTCATATGTTCATTCATTGATTAGTTACCAAGTACTCACTCCATGCTAGGCCCTGTGTTCTTGGCTGATGTTCATTCTGACCAGATGGTGCCCAAGCATCCCAGCTGTTAACTAAGTTGAATATTATACCCACTATAAAGTATTCATCTGTGAGCAGGACAGAAGTGGCCCCTGTCCTCATCAGACATGTACTCATACAGTGAGTTATGTGTCAGAGCTGTGTTCGTGCTAGGAAGGAGAAGTTGAAGGTTCTCACTTGGGCTGGGGGAGGTCAGGAAGGCCTTCTGTGAGAAGGTAGCTTTTACAGTGAGACTCGTAGAGCAGAGCTGTCTGAATGTGTTGCCATTTAAACAGGTGTTCAGGAAAGGCCTCTCTGAGTAGACGTGAGGGATTAAGTATATAGATACCCAGAGGAACTGTGCTTTGGGTGGGGGAAACAGCAGGTACAAAGGCCCTGAGGCAGGAGTATACGGGATCCTCAGGCAAAGGGGAAGTGGCTGGTGTGGAAGCGGAATGAGTGAAGGGGGTGGGACTGGTAGAGTTCACTGTGTGGCCTTGGAGGCCCCTGAGAGGACTTTGTCCTTAGTTGGAGTGTCGGGGCTGTGAAGCAAATTAAGCAGCAGTGACCGGTTCACACTGACGTTTCAGAAAGGCTCTCTGACCCAGTTGGCCAGCCTGGAGGAAGAGGCTGGACCTAGACTAGGGGGTGGTCGTAGTGGTAGAGAAGGATGGGGATTCAGGATATGTTTGGAGGAGTTGGGACTGACAGGGCTTGGACCTGGGTTCTGCAGGGGATGGGAGGATCATCCTTCCTCTCAGGCTGCTGGTAATGAGGGGCCGAGGCCCTGTCACAGAGCACTGTGGGCTTCAGGCTCGCGGTTTCACCCCGTACCCCTAGTCCATCCAGAGGCACACAGGCCCCGCAGCTTCTCCACTTTGTCCTGAGGGCTGGACTGAGTCCTCCAGCTCCCTCAGCTTTGAGTGATGATACACGTTGGATGAAACTGCCAGGATCCTTCCCATTTCACAGATGAGAAAACAGTAACGGTCCCTACCTCACAGTGCAGCAGGGAAGACCAGATGAAACAGTGCGTGCAAAGCGTCGAGCCTGATGCCAGGCCTACAGGTGTTCGGTGATCAGCAGGTACTCTTGTCTCTGTGGGGAGTGAGGACCCAAGTGCGAGTCTGGTCTCTGGCCCTGCCCCCGCTGGAGCTGGGCTCTGGGTCAGGGCTGGAGAGGCCACGTGGCCTCTTGTAGATAACTTAGCACCTTGGGATCGAAGGTCCCTGAAATACCACTTTCCACATGGGGAAACTGAGTCCAAAAGGGCACAGGGTTGGCTCAAGGCTACGCAGCATTCGGGTCAGAGCAGGGTTTTTCACCAGGCCTCCCGCTGCTTTGTGCTGCTCCAGCGCCCCCCACCTCTGGGCCCTGCCCTGCCCTCTGTGGCTTCCAGGCTGTGGCCCAGTCCCTACGGGAAGGGATCCTGCCCTCTACCGTGCAGGCCAGGACTTGAAGGCTGGAAGGGAGTCCCGTTCCTGCCCCGGAAGACACCTAAGAGGTTTCAGGGGCTGGAATCGGTGGGAGCTCCATGGTCCACTTGCTTAGCTTTTGCCCTCCCCGCAGGCTGCAGGTCTGGTCCCTGGCATACCACGCCATCTCTCTGCCAGTGCCAGCTGGAGCCTGCAGCGTCCTGCCCCGCCGCAGCCACACTGGCAGAGCCGGTTTGAGGCCTGACAGCCCCTAGCGTGCTTGCAGCGTGAACATGGGACCAGACACGTCCTGGCCCACAGACGGCCCTGGCTTGCTCGTCACTTATCCTCGCTCATTCGACAGACATCCCCTGGTCCTTGGTCTGTGTCCCAGCTCCTGCTGGGTGGGGCTCGGACTCCAGGGAGTCATCGCAGACGGGCACACAGCTCTATGTATGTGAAGGTGGTCAGGGGCTCTGCCACTGGAAATGCCAGGCAGTGGTAGGTGAGCACAGTGGTTGGGGCATAGGCTGAGGTGGGTCTGGACAGACCCAGGTCTGAGGCCTGGACCTCTTCATTCTGTGGGTGGGTGGGACCCATCCCTCCATCCCTCTATCCTTCCCTCCACCCACTGCTCCCTCCCTCCTTTCCACACGTGTATACCGAGCACTGCTGTGTGCCAAACAATGTCCTAGGGCATCCCACTTTTTGGCGTCTCTGGGCCACACTGGAAGAAGAAGAGTTGTCTTGGGCCACACATTAAATACATTGCGACACTGAATCACACAAAAATCTCATAATGGTTTAAGGAAATTTATGATTTGGCACTGGGCTGCATTCGTAGCCGTCCTGGGCCGCATGTGGCCTATGGGCTGTGGGTTGGACACCCCTGTTCTGGAGGCTGAAGGTACAGCAAAGAACCAACCAGACAAAAGTCCCTGCTCTCGCAAAGCTGACACTCTAGGCGGAGAGACATAAACACAACAAGTAAGGAAACTGTGCATGTGGCCTGTAAGAGGGTGGCAAGTGCCACAGATCAAATGTGAATGGGGAAGGGGTTGGAATGCTGGCTGGGGCACGGAGGATGGGTCGTAATTAGGGTGGGCTGAGAAGAGAGACGCCTCCCAGAAACTCCCATCCAAGGAGGGGAGGCAGACTGCTGTTGCTCCCCGAGGGAAGGGAGTGCAGGGGGAGGGAAGAGCCGGTTCCAAGGCCCTAAGGTAGACGGGTGGCTGGGGTGTAGAAATCTAGGAGGCCAGGGGAACAGAATGAGTGAGGAGCAGAATGGAGGGAGAAAAGGGCAGAAAGATTGAGGGGCCAGTTAGGGAGGGCCTGGAAAGTTCTGATGTTGGCTTTTAACCCTGAGTGAGTTGGGGGCCGTGGGAGGGCTCTGAGCAGAGTAGCAAGCAGCAGGGCATCTGGCTGCCGCATGAGAACAGACTGGGGGGCGGGGCGAGGGCAGAGGCAGGTGGATTGCTGCTTTAGTCCAGCAAGGGGTGGGGCCGACACTGATTTGCCCAGGCTGGGGTAGTTGGTGGGGAGGAGAAGGGGTCCAAACATTGTTTTTGCATTATTTCATTTAATCATCTTTTTAAAACTCTTTATTATGGAGGCATATTAGTGTGATGATCCCCCACAAACCCATCATCGAGCCCCAAACACCACCAACCCATGGCCTGTCTGCCCCGTCCACACTGGTTCTGCCCCACTGCCCATCCTGTGTCCTTTTAAAGCAAATCCCGCATGTCATATGTCATGTGTAAATCTGAAAGATTAAGGCTCATGTTCAGAAAGTAGCCCCCAAACCGTAATCCATCTAAAAGAAATGAGCAATACTTTCTTAATATCAGCAAAAATCCCCTCCTCCCCCAGATATATTTTGAGGTACGTCTGGGCCTCCCTCTCTTTACCATTAAAGTGAGGTTCACAAAGACCCCTCCTCCCAAGGCTCCTTGGAGGATCCAGGTAAGATGCTGAGCACAGGGCCTGGCATGCACACAGTAGGCACTCAAAAAATCACAGCTGCTACTGTTACAGATTGACGGCAAACTCGTATGAAACATTTGCTAGGATCTGGACTCTGTTATAAGTGTTCAACGAATATGAATTCATTTACACCTCACCACAGTCCTTGGAGGTAGGTTATTATTTTTATGAAATGGAGGCACAGAGAGGCAAAATAATGTCCCCAAGGCCACACAGCTAGAAAGGGCCAGAGTTGGGTTTTGAACCTAGGCAGTTCTGCTCTTAATCCCCCGGTGGTGGGGGCTGTGTGAGCCCGGAATAAAAGGGGCACTTGTCTCAGCTGGTGGGCGGGCAAGGTCAGGCGTTGTCCGAGGTTGGATGATAGGGGCACTGGGGCTCACGGGTGGTGGGGACACCCGGTCGGGGAAGGGATTAGCATGTGCCAAGATCTGGAGGCTGGAGGGTGATTATGAGTTGAAGGGAGGGTCAAAGGGTAAGGAAGAGAGAGCACACAGCACTCCCCCTTCGTCCTTGGCCTTGGCCTTGTGAGCAGCAGGCAGGAGCTTTAATGGTTTTGGCCACCTTGCTGACCACTCTCTCCAACCTCAGGCTCGGATGCTCTCTTCCTCATCTGCCAGAGACCCCCTTACACGATGAATAAAGGGAAGGCTGGATCTTCCCAAGGCCACACGGCCAGGGCACCTGTGGGCTTTAAGTGTGGGGGAAGGCAGGCTGAGCTCGGGCTGATTGTGCGTAGGGGTCTGGCCCCCAGGTGCTCCTGCCTACCAGTGTCCCTGAAGGGAGTTACTGTGTGTGTGTGGGTGAGGAGGAGGGGGCACTGTGTGTTCTCAGAGCAGAGATGCAGACAGAGCTGCTGGCAGGAAACAGCGGGCACCGTGGGCAGGGGCCGGCTGGTGACTGTCCCCCCAAGGCCCATCAGCCATCAGCTAGTGGGGGTGCGGCAGCTGGGAGGACCCGGGAGAGATGACCTTGGGGAGGCTGGGAGAGAACAAAACTAGTTACCTCATTATTCCCTGTGGTTACCCCCTGATATTGGGGGTCTGCTAAGGAGTCCTTGGCACGCTAGGACCTCTGTCCAGGTGCAGCTGCTGAGGCCCGAGAGGAGGCATGAGTTGCCCAAGGTCACACAGTGATCCTGGTGGAGGCCTGCCACCCAGCTCTGTGGTGGGCTGCCCCCGTCAGGTCAGGCCAGGCCAGGTGGCACCTGGCTGAGTCCCTGAGACCTGCATGCCTGGCTTCTGGGTTTGGGGCCAGCACCTCCTCTTCCAGCTCCATCTCAGCCCAGCACTCTTGAGCCTGGTGCTCCAAGATCTTATCTTTAGTCCCAGCACCCCACCCTCATTGGAAGGCCAGCCTTTGCCTTGCTGTGAGGCCTGGAGCTGGGCACACCCCTCTCAGACCTCCTCATGCCTGTTCCAAAGGCCAGCAGTGACCCGGTAAGGTTGGGGCCCACTTAGTCCAGATTTCTCACTTGCTAACTCCCTGCACACCTCAGGGCCTTTGCATGTGCTGTGCCCACCTCCTGGCTTGCCCTTCCCATGCTTCCTTGCAGATGTAGTGGAGAGAAGATGGGCTTTGGCATCACTGGGATCTGGGTTGGCATCCTAGCCCTCTGCTGCCTGGCTGTGGCAGTCCCTGGAGCCCCCTTGTCCTTAGTGTAAAATGAGCGTGGCCACAGCTTGCTCTGGGGTTGTTGAGAGCACCAAGGGGTGGCATAAACCCCAGGTGGGAGAACGTGATGAGGAAAGTGTAAGTCTCAACACCTTCATCAGCCTGCCCCATTCCTCCCCACCAGCCCTCACCAGAGCAGTGGACAGCGCTGAATCTGGGGAAGGGGGCTAAGTTGGCCCTGGACCCTACCGAGAAAAGCCCACCCTCAGGCTTCTTCCAGGGTCCCCTCTTTAGGGAGATGCTCAGAGTGGGAGGGACTTGTCACTCAGCTGCTAAGAGGTGGGGTTTTAATCACATCATTTAACCCCTCCCTGCTTCAGGTTTCCCGCTCTGTGAAATGTAGATGCTAAACAAACATTAGCTGTTACTCCTGTCATTGCTCACACCTCCCAGTACCTCCCCACTGGGAGTAGGAGTCCTTTCTATGTTAAAAGCCACCTATAGACTCCTCCTGCTGGCCACGGCTCCTCTGACTAGTGTCGTTGCATCCTCTTTTGCTGTGACTTCCAACAGCTATCAACCGTCTTCGGCCCCCTCCTCCTATGGGGCCTGGGTGGCAACACCATGGGCTTCAGAGCAGGAGGCGCCTACTGCATGCCCCACATCCATTGGGGCTTGGGTGGCTGTGGTGTGTCAGTGCCCTCCACCTGCTTCGTCCTCCTCTGGGGGCTACGGTGGCAGTTATGTGGATGCCCTGACTGGGTCTGATAGGCTTCTGCAGGGCAACGGGAAGGTGACCATGCAGAACCTCAGTGACCACCTGGCCTCCTACCTGGACAAGGTTTGTGCCCTGGTGGTGGCCAATGGGGACCCGGAGGTGAAGATCCATGACTGGTACCAGAAGCAGAGGCCCAGACCAGCTGCAACTATGGCCACTACTGCCAGACCATCGAGGAGTTGTGGGACAAGATTCTTGTTACCACTGAGAATGGCAAGGTTGTCCTGCAGATCAACAATGCCCGTCTGGCTGCAGACAACTTGTGAGCCAAGTTCGAGGCACAGCAGGCCCTGCGCATGAACGTGGAGGCTGACATCGAGGGCCTGCACAGGGAGCTGACCCCAGCCGGAGCCACTCTGGAGATGCAGGTAGAAGGCCTGAGGCAGGGGGGTCCACCTTTTGGCATCCCTGGGCCACACTGGAAGAAGAAGAGCTGCCTTAGGCCACACATTAAATATACAAAGACTAACAAAAACAGTGAGCAAAAGAAAAAAGGTCCATGCATAGTTTTTGTGATATCCGCCACCACAGACAAGCAAAAAAGTCCTTACGTCGTAACCCTAATTATGCAGAGGCCCTTTTGATAATCTTTTAACATTGTTGAGCAGGTCCCAAGTCTGTGATCGCTAATACAGAAAAATGTACATCTCTAAGTAATAAAAACTTAGTAATAAAACTAAGTAATGCTTTAAGTAAATTTACAATTTTGTGTGGGCCGTATCCTGGGCCACATGTAGCCCACGGGCTGAGGTTGGACACCCCTGGCCTGAATGAGGAGGTGGCCTACCTGAAGAAAAGCCTCAAGGAGGAAATCAGTACCCTGAAGGGTCAGGTGGGGGCCAGGTCAGTGTGGAGGGGGATTCTGCTCCTGGCATTGACCTAGCCAAGATCCTGAGTGACCAGAGAAGCCAACATGAGGTCATGACTGAGAAGAACCAGAAGGACCGAAGCCTGGTTCACCCGCCAGACTGAGGTGCTAAACTGGGAGGTTGCTGGCCGTGTGGAGCAACTGCAGATTAGCAAGACGGAGGTCACTGACCTGCACCACAGCCTGTAGGGGCTGGAGATCGAGCTGTGGTCCCTGCTCAGCATGAAAGCTGCCCTGGAAGGCACGCTGGCGGAAACGGAGGCTTGCTTTGGAGCCCAGCTGGCACAGATCCACATGCTGATCAGCAGCACTGAAGTCCAGCTGAGTGATGTTCGAGCCGACACTGCACAGCAGAACCTGGAGTACCAGCAGCTCATGGACATCAACACGCAGCAGGATCCAGAGGTCGCCCCCTACTGCAGCCTGCTCACGGGCCAGGATGCCTGCCTTCCTCCAAGACTGCCGGAGTCCAGCAGCCTCCTGGGCTTCCTGCTTCCTGCAGAGGGATGGATGCTCTTGGGTGGGTGCATGGGAGGGAGGGACCCTTACCCCTGGCTCTTCCTCTGACCTGTCAGTAAAATACACCAAACCCCGCCCCCCCCCCCCAGCCCCGCCACCAAAAGTCACCTGTAGAAAAAACAACCCAGTTGAGGAAGTAATTCTTTTGAGAGTCTGAAGGAAGAAAAAGGGAATCGGGTGAAGATCCTTGCCCATGGGGAGCGCCCCTTCTAGTATGGGAGATCACAGGGCAGGCAAGAAAGGGATGCAGCCCCCATCTGTGAAATGGGCGCATGGGGCAGTGCCCTCTCCCTTGTGGCCCAGCCCCAGCTTGCTCCTCTGTGGGTGGGTCCAGTGCTGATGGTTCCTGCCCTACAGGGCTGTGGGGAGGAAGGGTGGGGCATCAGTGGGGGACTCAGCCTTGGAGGTTTAGAGGGATCCTGTGTTTACTCCATAGGTGGCCTTGGGGAGAGGGGCTGACAGTCGCCTGGGGCCAGCAGGGCTGGGATTCCCAGCTGGCTCCCAGCTGTCTTGGATGGTGGCCTGGGCACCTGACTTGACTGTCCTGAGCCTCTTTCTGTCCCCCGTTCTGAAAGGTGGGGCTGATTGTCCCTGTGTAGCAGGGTCCTGATGGGAACTGGAGAGCTGAACCGTGACAATGGAAAGAGTGCTGTTAGCAGCAATAGTAAGGGCCCATTTATCAAGCATGGCCTGTGTGTCCAGGGCTTCGCACGGGTGAGCTCGTTGGCCTTTGCAACCGCCCGGGTATGACTGTGGGCGACTCTACAGCACTGAAGGAGGTTTTGATCGACTTTCCCAGACTCCTCCCGTGGGTCACAGCAGGGACCCACCCCCAACCACGATGCTGTACCCCACCTGGTGATGCCATTCCCCACCTGGCTCAGGAAGGTGCCTGATGGGGCCTTCCTGCTCCCCTCTCCAGAGGCAGAACAATGGCTGCCAATGGACCGTTTCCATTCCCACCGCCTCCTCCCTCCTCCACCCCCATACATTCCTGCCACAACCTCCACTGCCCACTCTTCCCACCTCTGTCGCGCCATTGTTATCAGGAGACATTCCCGGACTGGCTGAGAACACCTTGCACTGTGGGCCCTTCGGAGTGGGGTGTGATCACTGATATAGGCCTTGCCGGTGGCTCCCTTGGGGGATGGGCCCTAGGGCACGAGGCTTTGAAGCCCAGACAATCCGGGCCTGCCTGGTGATGGTGTCTCTTATGAACTGGGTGACCTTAGACAAGCAGCTCGACCTCTGTGTGCCTCACCTCTGTCATCTGCACAGTGGGGCTGTCCACATAGGGCTGCAGTGGGGTCACCTGGGCTCGTGCATGGTGTGCACTTCTTGGTATGGCGCTGGGCACACAGGAGTCTCTCTGCTCATCAGTGAGACATTGTTATCATCTGAGGACCAATTGTCCTTCCCCTTTGTGGGCCCCCAGTTTAGACGGCATCTGTACCTACCTTCTGCTGGGTGCACATCAGGAGGACCCCCTCGGGCTTCCTGTTCTCTGGCCTGTGGGACTAGGAGAGGGCAGAGCTGAGAGAGGCTGTTTTCAGAGGTTGGGAACCTGCTGTGTGACCTTAGACAGCACCTCTCCCTCTCTGAGCCTCCTTTTCCTCTGTGAACACTTGGGCTTGGTGGAGGCCTAGACCCTACCTACCCTCATTGTCCCCATCACCACACTCTCTGTAGTTCCTCCCTTGGCTGATCCAGCCATTCTGTCTTTTGTTGGTCTTTCTACTGTAATACCTGGCACATAGTAGGTGCTCAGCTAAGCTTTCTTGAAGGAGCCAATCAGTGCACAATGACTGAGTGAATACCCAGGGCTTTCCTACTTCCAGGCCCTTTGCCTGGAGTACCATACCCAGTCATTCTCTACTTGTGGAACTCCTTGTCCTTGAGGCTGCCTCTTCCAGGAAGCCTTCCCAGTTTCTCCCAGTTGGAGGGAATTGCTGGTGCTCTGAACACTTGGTCTGAGACTGTCTTGTGGCACCTGTCACAGTCCCCCTTGGTGTATGTAATACCATATGAATAACCAACTAGGATTGTGCTCTTACCAGGAGCCACACTTGGTGGGGAGCCCTGGGCCTGCGATGTCTTACTGAATCCTCTGCAACAGCCTTGCAAGGTTTACATTCTTATTACCCCTCCCTTTGCAGAACTCAGGCTCAGAGAAGGGAAGTAACTGTCCTGCCATGAGGGAGTGAGCCAGGATTTGAAACCAGGTAAGCCTGTATTTTTTCTTAAAAAGGAAAGAAAATCCATTAATACACACACAGTAAAAAAATAATTCAAACAGGACAAAAAAAGACAGGGGAAAGTAAGTCTCTCTTGCACCCTGGTCTCCTAGCTAGAGGCATCCACCAAGAGGCATTTCTGCATTATTCTTTGAGGGAGATCCAGGCATATGTAAGCATTTATGTCAGAAAATTTTATTTTATTTATTTATTTTTAGAGAGAGGGGAAGGGAAGGAGAAAGAGAGGGAGAGAAACAGCAATGTGTGGTTGCCTCTCATGCATCCCTCTACTGGGGACTGGCCTGCAACCCTAGCTTGTGCCCTGACTGGGAATCGAACCAGTGACCCTTTTGTTCACAGGCCCACAACCCACAATCAATCCACAGAGCTACACCAGCCAGGGCCTATGTCAGAAAATTTTAAAAAATGGTAGCACATGGCAGACCCCATTCTACACCTGTGTCCCCTTGACAGTGAACCTTGGAGACCATTTTGGGCCGCTTCTTTCTGCTTCATGGTTGTGTAGTACTCGTTGTGTGGATGGAAAACATGTTTCATTTAATTAGCAAGGGACACTTTGGTTGTTTCCAGTCTTTGCTTGTTGTAGACAATTCTGTGATGAATAACCCCAGTCATATGCTTAGTGTTCATGGGTGAGAACGCCCTTAGGATTAAGCCCAAGTTGCAGATCTTAGGGTGGGTGCAGTTGTAATTTTGGCGTACATTTTGCCAGGTTATCCTTCAGGGAGGCTGCGCCGATGGACCCTCACATCACACCATCTGGTTCACCACGCTCTCACCAACACAGGTTGCTACAGAATTTTGGGATCTTTGCCAATCTAATGGATGAACTGTGACCTCTAGTGTAGTTTTTTTTAATGAACTTTATATTTTTATTAATTACATTTAAAAAAAAATTGAATTTATTGGGGTGACATTGGTTAATAAAACCATGCAGATTTCAAGTGTACAGCTTCGTGGCACATCTGCACACTGCATCTTGCCCTCACCACCCAGGTGGTTTCTGACGTGGTCTTTTGTGTCTGGCTTCTTTCACTTAGCATAATGTCTTCAGGGTTAATTCATGGTGTGGCATACATGAGTACTTTGCTCCTTTTTCTTGCCAAATAACATTCTATTACATGGTTATACCACGCTTTATTTATCCATCCATCAGTTGATGGACATAGGGGATATTTCCACTGTGTGGTTATTATGAATGATGCTGCTCTGAGCATTTGTGTGCAAGTTTTTATGTGGCTATCTTTTTGTTGTTTCTCTTGGGTATAGACTTAGGAGCCTAACTTCTGGCTCATGTGGTAACTCTGCGTTTAACCATTTGAGGAAGCGCCAGAATGTTTTCCAAAACAGCTACACCAGTTTACATTCCCATCAGCAACATGTGAAGTTTCCAGCTTCTCTATGTCCTTGCCAGCAACCTGTTGTCTGTCTTCACTGTAGCCGTCCTGGCGGGTATGCAGTGGTACCTCATTGTGGTTTTGATTGGCAGTTCCCTAGTGATGAATGACATTGAGCATCTTTTTATGCAGCCATTAGCCATTGGTATGTCTTCTCTGGAGAAATGTCTGTTCAAATCCTTTGCTCATTTTTAATTGGGTCCTTAGTCTTTTTGTTTTTGAGTTATAAACGTTCTTATATAAATTCTGAATACAAGTCCCTTATCAGATATGTGGTTTGCAAATATTTTCTCCTATTCTGTGGATTCATTTTTATTTTTAATGGTTTTATTTATTTATTTATTTATTTATTTATTTATTTATTAGAGAGAGGGGAAGGGAGGGAGAAAGAGACGGAGAGAAAGATCAATGTGAGACATTGAAACATATCGATCAGTTGCCTGTCCTACATGTCCTGACCAGGGACCAAACCCACAACCCAGGCATGTGCCCTGACCAGGAATCGAACCCTTATCTTCTGGTTTGCAGGACAATGCCCAACCAGCTGAGCCACACTGGTCAGGGCTCTATGGGTTCTTTTTACTTTCTTGCTGATGTCCTTCAGAACACAGAAGTTTTTAATGCTGATGAAGTCCAGTTTATCTTTCCTTTTGTTGCTTGTGCTCTAAGAAACCATTGTGTTCCAAGGATGTGAAATCAATGCCTGTATGTTCTTAGAGGAATTTTAAAAGTTTTACCTTGTATGTTTAGGTTTGTGATGTATTTTGCGTTAATCGTTGGGTAGGGTTTGAGTGAAGGGTCCAGCTTCCTTGTTTTGCATGTGGGTGTCCAGTTGTTCCCGTACCATCTGTTGAAAAGACTGCTCTTTCTCAGTAGAGTTGTACAGGAGCCCTTGTCAAAAATCACCGTAAATGTGAAGGCTTATTTCTTACCTCTAAATTCTGTCCCTTGATGTATGTCTGTCCTCATACCGGTACCACATGTGCTTTTTTTAAATTGTACTTTTTCCACTGCAATGTAGCCCCCTCACACCCCTGCCCCCCGGCAGTCACCACACTGTTGTCCTGTCCGAGTCCTTTTTCCCTTTTCAATCCCTTCACCCCCTTCCCTGGCCCCCGCCCCCCACTAGCTGTCTTTCCGCTCTCTATCTCTGAGTCTGTCTCTGTTTTGCTTGTTAGTTCAGTGTGTTCATTAGACTCCACATATGAGTGAAATCATATGGTATTTGTCTTTCTCTGCCTGGCTTGTTTCACTCAGCACAATGTTCTCCAGGTCCATCCATACTGCCGCAAGGGTAAAGTTTTCTTGACTTTTTTACAGCTGAGTAGAATTCCATTGTGTAAATGTCCCATAATCGTTTTATCCATTCATCTACTGATGGACACATGGGCTGCTTCCATATCTTGGCTATCATAAATAATGCTGCAATGAACATAAGGGTGCTTATGTTCTTTCCAGTACCATATAATCTTTTTTTTTTTCCAGATATTTTATTTATTTGTTTTTAGAAAGAGGGGAAGGGAGGGAGAAAGAGAAACCTTGATGTGTGGGAGAAACATTGATAGGTTGCCTCTTGCACACCTCTCAACTGGGAACCTGGCCTGCAACCCAGGCATGTGCCCTGACTAGGAATCGAACTCACGACCCTTTGGTTTGTAGGCTGGCACTCAGTTCACTGAGCCACACCAGCCAGGGCCACATAGTCTTGATTACTGGAATTTTTTTTTCCTACATAATCTTTTTTAATAATTCTTACCTGAGGACTTTTTTTTTTAAAAAAATTGCTTTTAGAGAGAGGGAGGGGAAGTGGGAGAGAGAGAGAGATAGAAAGAGAGAGAGAAACAGAGAAACATCTGTTGATTGCCTTCTCGGATGTTCCCCGACAGGGGATCCAACCCTCAACCTGGGTATATGCCCTGACCAGGAATTGAACCTGCGGCCTTTCAGTCTACAGGACAATGTTCCAATCAACTGAGACACACTGGCCAGGGCACCGCAAGTTTTAAAATTGAGAAGAATTGTTGTTTTTCATTCAAGATAGTTTTGGCTATCCCAAGTTCCTTAACTTTCTATATGAATTTTAGGATCAGTTTTTCAATTTTTGCAAAGCACCTAGCTGGGATTTTGGTAGGGATTGTGTTGAATCTGTGAATCAGTCTGGGGACTCTTGTCGTCTTAGTAATGCTTAATCTTCCGATCTGTGAACGTGAGATGTCTTTCCATTTATTTAGATCTTTGCTTTCTTTTAACAATTTTTGTAGTTTTCAGAATTTAAGTTTGTACTTTGTTTTGTTAACCTTATTTGCACGTATTCTTTTGGTATTGTAAATGGTTTTCTTGATTTTATTTTTGGATTGTTCATTGCTAGTGTATAGAAAAACAATTTTTTAATATATTGATCTTGTAACTTGCTAAACTTGTTTATTAGTTCTAATAATTTTTTTAGTGGAATCCTTAGAAATTTCTGGAGAAGATCATGTCATCTGCAAATAGAGATAGTTTGGCCTTTTTCTTTCTAATCTGGCTGTCTCTTATTTCATATTCTTCCCTTATTTCGCTGGCTGGAACCTCCAGCCCAGGGCTGAATGAATGTGTTGGGAGTGGACATCCTTGTCTTGTTCCTGATCTTATGGGAAAGCATTCAGTCCTTCACCGTTAAGTTTGATGTTAGATATGGCTGTTCATAGATGCCTGTAATCAGGTTGAGGAAATCCCTTGTATTTCTAGTTTGTTGAGTATTTTTGTCATGAAAGGGTGTTGGATTTTGTCAAATACTTTCTTTTTTCTGCATCTCTCAAGATTATTGTATGTTTTGTGTTCTTTATTCTATTGGTATGGTTGTATTACATTAATTGCTTTTCAGAAGTTAAACCAACCTTATATTCTTGGGGTTAGTTTCATTTGGTTATGATGTGTAATTCTTTTCCTATATTACTGGATCCAGTTTACTAGCATTTTGTGGAAGATATTTACATCTTATATTCCTAAGAGAGAGCGGCCTGCATTTTCCTCATGCTGTCTTTGCCTGATTTGGGTATTAGGGTAACGCTGGCCTCATAGAACCAGTGGGAAGTGTTCCTGAGTGAAGAGGTGGTATTATTTCTTCTTTAAATGTTCGGGAGAATTCACCAGTGAAGCCATCTGTGCCTGGATTTCTCTTTGTGAGAAGTTTAAAAACTACTAATCCAATCTCTTGCTTTAACTTTACTCAGATTTTCTATTTCATCTTAGTTTTGGTGTGGTATGTGTTTTTGTAGGAGTTCGTCCATTTCATCCAAGTAGTCTAATTCGTGGGCATAGAGAGTTCACGGCGCTTTCTTCCAGCCTTTTTTTCTGTAAGGTTGGTGGTATTATCCTTGCTTTCATTCCTGGCTTTAGTGATTTGAGTCTTTTCTCCTTTTCTGTTGGTTGGTCTAGATAAGAGTCTGTCCATTTTGTTGATCTTTTCAAAGAACAACCTTTTTGGTTTTGTTGATTTTCTCTATTATTTTTTATTTTCTATATTTCATTAATTTCTACTTTAATTTTTCCTTTTAGTTGCTTTGGGATTTTTTAAAAGTATATTTTATTGATTATGTTATTACAGTTGTCCCATTTTTTCTCCCCTTTATCCCACTCTGTCCTGCACCCCCCTCCCACCAGCATTCGCCCCCTCGTTAGTTCATGTCCATGGGTCCTACGTATAAGTTCTTTGGCTTCTACATTTCCTATACTTTTCTTAACCTCCTCCTGTCTATTTTGTACTAATTATGCTTCTTATTCTCTGCACCTTCCCCCCATTCGCCCCCTCCCCCTTCCTGCTGATAACCCTCCAGAAAGGATCTCCATTTCTGTGATTCTGTTCCTGTTCCAGTTGTTTGCTTAGTTTGTTTTTGTTTTTTAGATTGAGTTTTTGATAGTTGTGAGTTGGTTGTCATTTTACTGTTCGTATTTTTGATGATCTTTTTCTTAGATAAGTCCCTTTAACATTTCATATAATAATACCTTGGTGATGATGAACACCTTTAACTTGACCTTATCTGGGAAGCACTTTATCTGCCCTTCCATTCTAAATGATAGCTTTGCTGGATAGAGTAACCTTGGATGTAGGTCCTTGCCTTTCATGACTTCAAATACTTCTTTCCAGCCCCTTTTTGCCTATAAGGTTTCTTTTGAGAAATCAGCTGATAGTGTTATGGGCACTCCTTTCTAGGTAACTGTCTCCTTTTCTCTTGCTGCTTTTAAGATCCTCTCCTTATCTTTAATCTTGGGTAATGTGATTATGATGTGTCTTGGAGTGTGCTTCCTTGGGTCCAATTTCTTTGGGACTCTTGGCCTTTCTTGGACTTTCT
Organism: Anoura caudifer; assembly: GCA_004027475.1. NCBI lineage: Eukaryota > Metazoa > Chordata > Mammalia > Chiroptera > Phyllostomidae > Anoura > Anoura caudifer. The sequence goes on along the minus strand of PVKU01003641.1, from coordinate 44,363 downwards.
GGAAGTCTATTTCCTTTGCCACATTGGGGGAGTTTTCTTCCCCATTATTTCCTTCCTTTCATTAGTTTTTCAAATAAGTTTTCAATTTCTTACCCTTCTGGCACCCCTATGATTCAGATATTATAATGTATAAATCTGTCCCAGAGTTTCCTATACCTCTCCTCATTTTTTTGTATTCTTGTTTCTTTGTTCTGTTCTGGTTGAATGTCTATTTCTTCCTTCTGTTCCAAGCCATTGATTTGAGTCCCGGTTTCCTTCCTGTCACTGTTGGTTCCCTGTATATTTTTCTTTATTTCACTTTGCATAGCCTTCACTTCTATTTTGCAACCATGCTCAATCATTTCTGTGAGCATCCTGATTACCAGTGTTTTGAACTCTGCATCTGGTAGAATTCAGATGCAGAGTTCACCTCCTTGTCACTTAGTTCTTTTTCTGGAGTTTTGATCTGTTCTTTCATTTGGGCCATATTTCTTTGTCTCAGCACATCAGTCTGGATGAATATTTCTTCTTTAACTCCTTGGTTGTTGGACTTCCACACAGTTTGATTTTTCTGGTAGTTCTCATTCTTTTATGATTTTAAATTTGCTGTTGTCCTTCTTTTGGTTGTGTGGGGAAGCAAAACATATCTACCTACACCTCCATCTTGGCCAGAAGTCTTGCTTTAGGATTTGTTTGCTCTTCTTTTGCTAGTGTCTTTTATTGATTGATTAATAGATTTTAGAGAGAGACAGAGAGAGAAAGAGAGAGAGATCGATTTGTTGTTCCACTTTTTATACATTCTTTGGTTAATTCTTTTGTTTTTTGACATATCTTTTTTTAAAATTCAAATACTATTCTGATCACTCATGGTCCAAGAACATTCAAATAATAAACCAAAATGAAATAGATGATTGGTCTTCAAACATTACAGCCAGTGATGCCCTGCTTGCCTGTGATCTCACCGGTGTAAAACCATATGCACACCTCAGTGGCTACCAAACCATTCAGCAGAGCTTCCTCAAGTGTGAGCTGTTTGAAGCTACAAGTTTGAGCACTGTTGACTGTCTTTTCATAAGCTCTGAATAGCTGTAGGGATCAGCTGGGGTTGGAGGAGTCAGCTCAACCTTGGCATACGGCCAAAATGTGGCCCATCAAGGTGTCAAGGAGGTCACAACCACATTTACCAGCACTGGGACCTTCTCTGCAAGGTGAAGGGCAAATTGGGCCATGGTTCAAGGGTGGAGATTCTCTTTGGTTGATTCTTGTATGTGTCCTGACCAGGGATTGAACCTACAACCTTGGCTTGTTGGGATGACACTAATTCTTTTGCCATTGTCTTAAAGTGGAAGGATATATTACTAATTTGAGACTTTCTCCTTTTTCCAATATAGGTTTTTACAACTATAAATTTTCTTTAAGTTTTCCTTTACTGCATCCCATACATTTTGATATGTTGTGTCTTCATTTTCATTAATCTCAGAGTATTTTCTACTTTTTTTGGTGATTTCTCCTTAGATTCATTGGTTATTGAGGAATGTATCAATTTTCACATATTTATAATTTCCCAAATTTCTTTGTTATTAATTTCTTAATTCATTCCTTTGTGGTCATTAATATACTGTGTATGATTTCACTCCAGAATTTATTGAGGCTTGTTTTGTGGCTTAGCATATGGTCTATCCTGGACCATTTGCACTTGGAAGAATGTGTAGTCTGATGCGGTTGGGTAGCTTGTGTGGTTTTAATGTGCATTAACCTCCGAAGTGTGGTCCAGCATCTTGTCACATGTTCAAGAGTCATTTTGTTTTTGCTGTCTGTGGTTATTTTTCTTATTTTGTAGGGGCTCAATATATATTAAGGGAAAAAACCTCTTGTTTATCCTATGAGTTACAGATATTTTTCATAGTTTGTTGGTTGTCTTTTGAATTTATGATGTTTATTGAGCCATGCAGGCATTTTAGATTTTTACATAGATTGATTTATCATTTGAAGAATGGTTCTCATATTTTGTACCATGTTTGGAAATGCTTTTCCTAGTCTGAGATTAGAAAATTTATTCTCCTGTCCCCTTTTTAGAGCTTTATGGTTTTGTTTTTGTGGGACTCAAAATGGGTTGATCTGGAATTTATAGGCATATGAAGTGAGACTGAGATCCAACTTTATTTGTTTCCTGATGGCGGATCCTTGGTCCCAGCTCTACTTTAAAAATAGCCTGTCTTTTTCTCGCTGCTATGAAATACTGCTTTTATTATATGTTAATTTCCTATGTCTTTGGGCAAACTTTTTGGGCCCTCTCTACTGTTCCATTGATTTGTCTGTTTTTGTGTGGCTGTCACACAGTTTTAAGTACCGTGATTTTACAGTAATTTTTACTATCTGGTTGGGCTATTTCCCTCTCATTACTCTTCTTTCTAGGATTTTCATGGCTATTCACATACATTTACTTATAAACTTTAAAGTTGACTTTCCTAGTTTAAAAAAATCCTGTAGGGGTTTTATTGATATCAATTTTTAGATTGATTTAGGAAGAATTGATATTTTTATGGTGCTAGGCTTTCTTTCATTTTATTTTCTGATTGCTATTGGTATATAAATACACTGTTGAATTTTGGATATTACCTTTTGCTTTCCTACCACTTTACATAATTAGCTTTTTTCTTGAATAGTTTTGCAGCAGATTCTCTTGTATTTCCTAGATCTGCATTGATAACACCTGCAAATGATAATACCTTCTCTTTTCTAATTTTATTTTATTTCTTCCATTTCTTTTTCTTAGCTCATTGCATTGACAAGTATCTTAGAGTAAGGTGAGTTGGTGGACATGCTTGTCTTTTCTGGACTCTTCCCCTGTCAGGTGGCTTTTGCAGGCCTGGGCTCCCAGCAACTCCTCCAGACCATCCCTCCAGGGTCATGCACAAGGCTTGGCACATAGTAGGAATTTTGGAAGTCTTTGCCTAATCGTAAGAGTGATTAGAAAAGGGAGAGGGATCTGAAAAACTCCAACACAATGATGGTAATAGCTAATGCTCATTGAGCAATTCCTACGTACCAGGTACTTTGTAGCTCATATTTCCCCCTCGACAAGGCTAATCACCTAGGAACAGTTACGCTGATTCTGGGATGAGGGGTGCACTGAAGCCCTCTGCAGGCTGCATGGCTCGGAAGCAGCAAGCTGGCCTCTGACTCTGGCATTCGGGCCACAGGCCTTTTTGACTCCTTCATGATTCTTCTTCCCTGGAGGGTCCAGCAGCACGGATGGCGATGGTGGTGGGGTGGGGGAGGTGCCTAGGGCACTGGGGTCTGTCAGCACACTGACTGGGCCACTAGAGGTGCATTCTGACACAATCTCCTGAACCTGGAGCATCATGTTTCTGCTGTACTCACTTGCTGTGTGGCCTCAGGCAAAGTTCTGGCTTCTCTGAACCTTAGTCCCATCTATAAAGGGGGTGCAGTTCTAGTTCCCACTTCACTGTACTGTGTGGACAGTTGACTATTGACTGCTTGTCAAGTTCTCAGCTCTATGCTCGGCATTCAAGGCCCTGCTACCCCACTTCTGCTTCCTCTTGCATTGCTGCTTTTATTGCTTGTGATGGTAAAAAGAACATTGTGCCTTGTTTATTGAGCACTTATTCTGTGCCCTCTGCACACGGACTCTCACTTAATTCTCGGATGTCAGGTTTCTTAGTATCCCCATTTTAAAGACAAGGAAACTGAGAGGTGAAGTGATTTGTCTAAGAAGATTTAGCTAGGAAGTAGCAGAGCCAGGACTGGAACCCAGGCATGACTGGCATCCTTATTCTTAACTCCTAAGCTCCTGGCCTCCCTTCCACCCTCAGAAGAGGTGGAAGTGATGTTCTTCCGAGTCTGGAAGGCGGGAGTAGGTGTGGCATGACTAAACAGCAGTCTTTTCTGGACTCTTCTGGATGTTGTGAGCATTGGTGTGCCTGGAGCAGTGTGGGAGGGGGAGGAGAAAAGCCTGTGCAAAGGCCGGGAGGTGAGAGCCAGTGTGGCGCCCTCTGTGGGGGCCGTGGGCAAGGGGGCAGCAGCTCCAACTCTGTGGAGTTGTCTGTGTGGTTTACAGAGATGCCCCTGCTGAGAGGAGGGTACACTGGAGGGCCCACCCCTGCCGCACCCAGGCCAGGGTGAGGGGGGCCTGGCCTGTGCGAACGGAGATAGGGTGGGAGAGGATGCATTGACAAACACAGGGGGAGGGTGGGAAACAGGCCCTGACAGTGATGTGGGTAGGGGGGCAGCCTTAGGGAGAGATGCCAGGTCAGGTTGGGACCCACTGAGCATGAAGCACTGGGGACACGGAGGGGGCCACGCAGTAGGGCCGCATCCTCGCACCTCTCCTGGGTAGCGATAGCTCGGACCCTCCGTCTGGAGCTTGTGGTTGGGAGCAGCTCCCCAGAGGAAAGGGGCCACCTTCCTCTTGAAACCTCAGGCACCCCAGTATGGAGCCCCTACCACTTCCCCTGGGGCCCCCAGGATCTATTTCTGCCTTGGAGTGTGCAAGTGGTGGGAGAGATGTGGGCTTGGCCATTCTCAAGTGAGCAACTCATGGTGACTGGGCGTTTGGTCCCTGAGACGGGGTCCTGCCCTGAGAAAGGAGACAGAGGCCCAGGAGGACAGGCTCTCCCAAGGTCCCACAGCATGGTAGCGGCCCTGCAGGGACCAGACCCCACCCTAAATGTGCCTGTCCTTCTTCAACCACTCTCTGCTTTGTCAGAAGCCCGAAACTTCCAGCTTTCTTTGGGAGTGGGGCTGACTGCCCTACCCACTCATGGCGCTGCCTGCCAGGGGCGTCTGGCTGTTCCATGAGAGAGGGGTCCCGAGGGCAGCAGGTGGGGCCTGTGAGTTCCTCCACTGGACCCCATGAGCAACCCCCAATTCCTGCTGGCCATTGTGTTTTCCTGTTCCCACTTCTTTTCACTCGCACCCTTGCTGTGTGATCTCAGGCAAGTTCCTCAACCTCTCTGCCTCAATTTCCTCATCTGTAAAATAGGGACACAATTGGTGCCTGGCAAATACTGATGATGAGTCAGTATTTGCCAGGTGCTCGCAGCAGGGACCGGCACAAGATCCGGTCTCTGGGAGGGTTTGCATATGATACTTGCAGAATCGATACTGGTTCTCTACAACGTGAAGTTGCAGGAGCAAAGCAGGATGCAAATCAGGTGCCTGCGTTCTTCAGTCTTTCATCTATTCTGCAGATATTTCCAGGTCACCTTGTAGGGGCCTTGCTGGTCACCAGGTATATGGAGATGGATCTGCTCTGGCCCTGCCTGCAGGGAGCTTACAGCCCAGGGCACTACATGAACCCGTTTACAGTCCCACCTTCATGCGATCCCAGAAAGAAACGGTGATCCGTGCCCTTGCCTCGCTGACTCTCCCGCAGCCCTGCGGCATGGTACTGTTGTGACCGCCAGTGACAGAGGAGCAGCCTGAAACTCAGGGCCCATGCCGTGGTGGTAGGACAGGGATTCAAACACAGGTAGTCTGCTCCAGGGTGCTGGCTCTTAACCTCCACCTGCCCACCTCTCCACAGACATGTGTTACTGGTATAATTAGAAACAACCACAAGGACCAAAACCCCCCACAAGAAACCAAACCCCACAAACCAGCCAACATGGCAATGAGGGGCCCTGGGCCACCTTCTCCTGGCTTTGAAAGGCATCTTATGCTTCTTCTGATGTTCCCGTGGGGAGTGGTCTTCTTGGTTAGTGTAAGCTTAGGGGCCAGAAGCTCTTTTTTCCCCTCACCCCCTTCCAAGAGGGAACATGCATCAAGCTGGTGCTGGAAGAGCCTCCAAGGTCCAGTGCTGACTCTCCCTCTTGCTCCACGGCACATTAGCCAAGTATCCTAGTTCCTGTTCTTGGTTATCTCCAGCGACAAGGGGCTCACTCTTCACAATTTAGTTCATTGTAAAGAAAATCTGAGCTCTTAAAAAGTTCCTCATTTTAAAAAAATTAAGATATTTTTGCAATTTTTATTTTCTCTCAAAGTCCCACAAACAAGTCCCGTTAGGGCATGAGCCCTCTGAGGCAGGGCCTGGCCAGCCCCTCTCTGTGTCCTGTCACAGTGACTGACAGAGGCCAGCTGCACAGTGGGCGCTGCAAATGCTGTGCCAGGGAGCAAGTGGGCTGGGAGTGCGCTGCTTGGGACTCAGCCTCCTTCAAGCCTGGGAATGCAGGGAACCAAGTCGTAAGTCCCACAGGACACCAACCATATGAGTGCTGATGGGCACCATGACCTCAATGAATTGGCTTGCCATAGAAATTGTCCATTCCTGTCCCCAGGCCCACTGGTCCCTTGGGAGGCCCTGGTGATCCTTTGGGCTATTGAGAAGGTCTCCCCAGGGCCTCCCCAGCCCTACATTCTCTGAGCTGGATGAACCCCAGGGAGCATCAGGCCACACCCCCATTGTGTAGCCCGACAGGCAGAGGCCCAGAGGGTGGAGGGACTGGCTGAGGTTTATACAGGGAGTGGGGTCACGGAGCTGGGCTACCAGTCCTGCCTGTGGCCCTGACCGGTCAAGGGGGCTTTTCCCCATCCAGGGGTTCCCAGAGGAAATTCGGGACTGACTCCAGGGCCTGCAGCACCCCTGGAGAACAAACAGCCAGAGCCCACCCAGCCATGTGTCCAGAGTCACACAAGATCAGTGAAAGTCGACTTGGCAGGGTGTCTTGCTGGGCTCCCAGCACTCTGGTTCGCCTCGTTCGGTTATCACAATGACCCCGTCACATTCAGGGGAAGAAACGGGGAGCAGAGAAAGGTTAGGTCGTTTGCCTGAGGTCACACAGCTGATGGGGGCAGAGCCGGGATCTGAGTTGGGGAGTCTGGTTTCAGAGCCCTCACTTAACAGCCCGTGCCTTGCCCAGCCTGCTCATGCTCATAACCTGCTTTGGGAGGGTGAAAGGAGATTTCAGGTCTGGAAGCTCTTGTCATCAGGCCTGCCAGCATCAGAGCCTGATAGACTGTGACCCACGAGTCACAGTCACGGTGACTTCTCTTTCTAATCACACCCTCCCAACAGCTCTGAGAGCTTGCTTTATCCCTGCTTTGCAGATGAAGACGCTGAGGCCCAGAGAGGGGAAGTGACTTGCCTTGGGTCCCGCAGTGGGAAGAGGTGGAGCAGGGCCTCTAGTCCACGACCCCTGACTCCGCACCTGGTGTTTGCTGAGACCCCAGGCTGCCTCCCAGGTCCTTCTGGGACAGCCCCTGCCTTCCACCAGGTGAGGTGATGACCCATCGGGGCTGCCAAGATGAGGGAGCGGGGAGGGGCCGTGGGAGCTGGGGCCAGCAAGGACCTGCGGATGGGGGAGTGGGAGGCAGAAGGGTACGGCAGGGCAGTGGGCATCACTGGGGAGTTTGCAGCTTGGTGTTCTGTGCTTCCTGATCTCTGGACCTGCCAGATTTCTGGCTCGGAAATCTCTTCATGCAGCTATTTATCGAGCACCTACTGTGTGCCACAGTCTGTGCCAGGTACTAGAGAGATGAAAAGCCCATGGCAATAATCATATAATTGCACAAATAGAAATTAAATGAAAACTGGGTCATGTGTTTCTAAGGAGAGGCACAGAAGTCACAGGGACTTAAACCAGTGAAAGGATTTGGGGAACACTTCCCAAGGAGGTGACTTATGAACTGACAACTGAGGGAGGCATGAGTTACCCTGGTGAATTGGTCCCAGAGGAGCATGCAGGCAGAAGGAACAGCATGTGCAAAGGCCCTGGGGCTGGGGTTAGCTCCCACCCATCTCCCTTTTCAGCTGCTTGCTGTGTCCCTAACTTGGTTTCAACTTTTAACACCCTTCTCCCTGGTATTAGACAATTTCAGTCAGTCATATATTCACTCAACAAACCCTCAATGAGCCCTCTCCTATGTGCTAAGTGCCTGGGATATAGACATGACTCAGATACTGTCCCTGCCCATAAGAGTCAGAAAAAGTGACTCAGAGGGATGTGGGAGAGGCTAGAGCTTCTGATTGTGAGGCTTCTTTTGCACTTGATCCTGCACCAAGGAAGCGCTTTATGGATGACATGATTATTCCCATTTTACAAATGAAGAAACTGAGGCTCTGAAAGGCTAACTTACCCAAAGAGGTTAATACCCCTCTTTGGGCCTCAGATTCCCCGTCTGTAGAATGGGTTGGGGTGGAGGCTGTCTAAGGGGCCCAGGCAGCCCTGCCTGCTCCCAGAGTTCTTCCTTCACCCCAAATCCTCTCTCTTCTCCAGCCAGGACCATGGGTAGCAACAAGAGCAAGCCCAAGGATGCCAGCCAGCGGCGCCGAAGCCTGGAACCTGCTGAGAACACCCATGGTGGCGGCAGCGGGGGTGCCTTCCCCACCTCCCAGACCCCCAGCAAGCCGGCCTCCGCTGATGGCCACCGAGGCCCCAACACGGCCTTCTCCCCTGCGGCCGCTGAGCCCAAGCTGTTTGGAGGCTTCAACTCCTCAGACACAGTCACCTCCCCGCAGAGGGCGGGGCCCCTGGCCGGTCAGTGGGCCTGGGAGAGAATGTTCCAGGATGCCTTTGTCCTTCCTGGCCGGCCCCAGGCTGCTCTGCTGGGAGGGCTGGGTGTCCTGGGGCAGCGGCACCCCATTTCGGGGCTGCTATTTCTTTTGCTCGCTGAAGGGGAAGAGTCTGTGGGCTACTTGGCCTTGGGGGCTCTTGGGAGTTTCCTGGAGGCTGTGGGTGGGAAGGGCTTTATAAACTGGAGAGTGTGGTGCACAATCCATCAGATGCAGAATTTAAAGGGGTCTAGAGATAAAGGACTTAGGGGGAAACTGAGACCCAGACAGCCAGAGGGCTGCCTAGGGCAGCACAGGGACCAGGTTGGAGGCTTTGCTCTTTGCTCTCGTCAGTCCAGACGCGGGTCAGGACAGGTGGCTGGTGTGTGGCAAAGGGGCCAGGAAGGGCAGGGGTGTTGTGGGAGAGGTGGTGTATGGGGGTGTTGGGAGGAGGAACCAAAACTGCTCTGCAGAGGCCCTCCTGTTGCTGAGGTGCACCCCTGCGCCCTCTGCTGGCACTTTATGGGCATAGCAGCCCAGGCAAGGGATGCTTAGAAAGAGGCAGATGTGGTCCTGGAGACACGCAGACACAGGACACTCCCACAAACACTTGTGCCCTCAGCCAACACAGTCACATGGAGCCACACACAGAGTCAGAAACTCATGCAAAGACACCCATGCAAGACATGTGCATGTGCTTAGCTGGAAACTCTGTCGTAGACACACACAGACTTCGCACACAGAGATGCACTCGGGGACGCAGGGACGTATACTCCCTAGGCACAGACACACCCACAGCACAGATGCACACGAATGTAAGCAGATATACACATGTAGGCTCGTGGTCCCGGATGAAGACACACGTGTAGTCCAAAGCCCTTCAAAGACACAGGACGTAGATGTATGCTTAGGGAATGCACTCACGGATACCCCCAGACTCACGGGCATGACACGCATGTGCAGTCAGAGCACAGAACACGCAGAGACAGAAAGACGGCGTTTATGGGTGCCTCGGGCAGAGACACATGCCCAAGGGAGACAACAGACCCACAAACACACCTATTCGTTTGTCTAGGAGACGTTTGCGGCACCTCTGCTGCGTGCCAGGGTTCTTCTGGTCCAAGCACACAGCGGGTGTGTAGAGGGGACAAAACCCCCGAAGGGGAGAGAAGCAAAGCAAGGCGTGTGAACCTGCGGGATGTTAGAAGGTGGGAGCTGAGTGAAGGAACAGAGAGAGTGTCAGGGAGGGAGTTTTGGCAGATGGGTGGGGTGGAGGTTGTAATTAAAACGGGGGACAGAGAGGGCCACTTTGAGGGGACAGTTGCCTGCTGCTAGCCTCTCCCCAGACACACGGAAGCTCCCAGAGAGAGAAGTAGAGCAGCCTCCTCTGGGGTGGCTGCCGCCACTCACTGATTCGTTCACCCTGGTGTTGTTTCTGGAGCTCCTTCTGTGTCAGGCTCTGGGGATGAAGCAAAGATGCCCGCTAGTGGGGGCGTCTGGTCGTGTGGGGAAGACAGACGTGAGACCGAGAAGCCACACCCAGCATCACGCAGAGCCCAGGGGGACAGTCAGGTGTGAGCAGCTGTGAGCAGGTGTGAACACGCCCTCACCGGGGCACTCAGGCACATGGGTGCAGTCGCACATGCTCACAGGCCACCTGCTCTGACTGTGACTGTGCCTCTGGGCTGGGCTGTGATGTCCTGGGGGAGACCAGTCCCAACCCCCCGGGGCGCAGGGTCCTTTTGTCCACCTGTCTCCCCAGAGTGGTCTGTGCCATTCTGATATGCCCCTCCCTCTCTGCAGGTGGAGTGACCACCTTTGTGGCCCTCTATGACTATGAGTCACGGACAGAGACCGACTTATCCTTCAAGAAAGGGGAGCGGCTGCAGATTGTCAACAACACGTGAGTGCCCCGTTCCCTCTCGTCCCTGGAGACCCCATCCCTTGGGCCCAGTCTTGGGCCAGAGCCGCTTCTGAGCATGAGGGGCGGCAGGCAGGGCCGACCCCCAAGGCTGGCTGAGGGCCAGAGAGCTGCCCTGGGGCCTGCGGGAGTGACGATGAGGCAAGTGGTGATGCGTGGGGCTCCGGGAGGGCTCCTGGGACAGGGACCTGGGCTCAGTAACTGATCAACAGGGCACAGCGGCCCAGGTCCCAGGCTGCAGAGGGGCATGTGGTCAGGGCAGAACTGGGCCCCGACCCAGGACTACAAAAAGCACAGCCTGAAACTGGAGGCAGCGCCCACAGAGGTGCCCTGGTTAGTGACCTGGGGCTAGAGAACCTGGAGCAGCCGAGTGAGCCAGAGCATCCAGCTGTGGGGAGAGGAGCCCACACTGGGAGAGCCCAACTCCCATGTTGGGCCCCCAGTGAGAGAGTGTCAGGACTGGGCGTATGGGTGAGATGGCAGGACTGGGTGTGGAAGGCAGGACTCCCCAGTGGATGTCTGGGTCACCTCCAGGGACCCCAGCCTCGGGGTGGGGCATCCTAGAGCCACACTGGCCTATGGGGTCCATGCCAGACTCTGGGGCCTCTGCAGATGGGGGAGGGGTGGGTGGGACTCCAGCCATGGGGTGGGGGTCCTTCTCCTCCTGCCCCCCCTTCTTTCCCTGCATGGAGTGCAGTGGGAGCAAGATGTAGCACCTGTCATGGGGTGTCATGCAGCCTTTGGGTCACATGCCCAGGGGCGGGGGCCAGTGGAAGGTGTCAGGGTGGGCTGGGTAGGGCTTGCTCATGCAGGAGTGCCAACAGGGCGGGGCAGAGCCTGCACCCGCTGCATTGCTGCCTTTGGCAGCGCTTGCTGTCCCCCCCGCCCCGCAGCCTGGAGACCCCTCCCCCCATTCCTGCCCACGCTTGCTTCCTGCAGCCCTCTCAGCTTCTCCCTCTCTCTGCTTCTCTCTCGCTGGCCCTTAGGAGGAAGGTGGATGTCAGGTGTGTACATACTTCGTGGGTGGGCTGGGTGGGGTGCTTCGCCAGTGGGGGTGGGGCTGGGGCTGCTGTCTGCATGTGGCTGTGTCCCTGCCTGTGGTCTCTGGCCCCCTTGGCTGCCCGCTCCAGCTCCCAGCTTATGTCCTCACCCCCACCCAGCCAGTTTAACCAGGTCCTGACCTTCCCCCCAGGCTGAGAAGGGGGAGGGTCCTCCCATCACCCCTGTCATTTCCCACCACCCCTCCTCCTGGCCACACTTCTAACTCACCTGCCCTTTATTCTGACCCGTCAGCCCACCTTGAGTCCCAGCTGCATGCATGGTCCAGTGCTGGGCCCAGTGGGTCTGGGTGGAGAAGGCCTGGTCCATGCCTTCCTGGAGCCAGAGTGTGGCCAGGAGCCAGCCCCAGTCTGAGCCAAGTGGCAGGCAGAGGGTGGGGCCGGGGTCAGCCCAGGCATTTGGGCCGCTACTGTGTGCCCTCCTCTGGTGGTGACCACAGGGACCAGGAGGTTCAAGCAGGTCTTGGAGGAAGAACAGTGAAGTCACGTGGCAGGTGGAGGTGGTGGAAGGCAGTCCCTCGCAGAGGGTGCAGCACTGGAGGGGCTGGGTGCCTTTGGGGCTGCGTGGAAGGGCAAGAAGTTTCTAGAGGATAGAGTAGAATGGATCTGTGAGTGTCCTCGAAGGCCTGGCTAAGGAGGCTGGACATCTCCAACCTCTCTGAGTGTGTCTTGCTTGTTCACACCTCCCTGCCCTGTGCATGCTGTTCCCTCTGCCTGAAATGCCCTGTGTTCCATCTCTGCCTGGCACACTCCTGTTCATCCTTCCAGATCCAGCTGGGGGCTGCCTTCTCTGGGAGGCAAAAGGCAAGAGAGGTGCCAGGTGCCGTGCCAGGCATCTGTAACCTCTGCCCTCGAATTTACTCAGCAGCCACCCCGCCAGGGCTGTAGTGACGTGGGGAGGGGATTTCTCCATTTCACAAAAGAGGAAACTGAGGCTCCGAGACGTGAAGGCCCTTGCCCAAGGTCACACAGCTAGCAGCAGCAAAGCCAGGGCTGGAACTCAGGCAGCAGCTGTCTCCCCAACTCAAGCTGCTCTCCTGGGGGAGGGGCTTTCCCAATGTCCCGCCCCCTCACGTGTCGGAGGCCTGGTGTCAGTCCAGTTCTCCCATGGTCTGGGCTGTCTGCGTCTGCCTCCCTCACCCTGGGATGGGAGCACCTTGAGGGCTGCTCTCAGGTCTGTCACAGTCTGGGTCCCCCATCACCTGTTTCTCAGCACGCAGGGGAGGTGGGGGGCACCCCACTGGTGCGGGAGAACGAGATGAATGAACAGTAATGAAATACCCCCGTTTATTGTGCTTTGTGTGTGAGCCAGGTTTTGTGCTGAGCGCTTTGCGTTATATTGTTTTATTTATACTTCACCACAGCCCTGGGAAGTGGAAACTCATCTTTGCTCCATTTTATAAGTGAGGAAACTGAGGCCCAGAGAGGTGAAATGACTTGCTTGAGGTCCCACAGCTAGTGGTGGCAGAGCTGGGGCTGGGCTCAGCAGGGGTGCAGAGCAGCCAGGAGGAGGAAAGACCCCTGCAGGGGAGGACGCACCGGGTTGCAGGCTCAGAAGTACGGGGGTGGGGGTTGGGGGGGTGGGGGCATGGGGGGAGTCTCAGCCAGCAACTGTGTGAAGGGCGTGTTGGGCTGGGTCTCAGACTGAGCACAGGGGGGCCTGCAGGGAAGGCTCTGGAAACAGATTCTTCCTCTTTCACCCAGAGTTCCAGAGCTGCCCTCACTCCTCCTTTTGTCCACCCCTTTGCTTCCTCTGTCCTGGGGGTGTTTGTCCAGCCTTGGGGCTGCCAGGAGGGCCGGCAGGCATGGAGTCCCATCCATGGGCAGCCCTGGGTATCAGTGAGGCACCCTGACTGGAGGGGAGGGGTGAGTCGAGAGTCCTCCTCTCCCCACAGTGCTCAGCTGCTGCCCCTTTGCCTGAGAAGTCAGGTGGTGGCAGAGTGCGGGGTCGGGGTTGGCCTTAGAGGAAGAGGAGAGACAAAGGGCTGGGGAGGGGGTTGCTTATTGGAAGTTGGGCCATCCGAATGTGAGGTGTTCAGGTCTCAGTCCCCACCCACATGCCCTTCCATTGGTATTGCTTTGAGCTTATTATTGTCTAACCCCCACCCCTGCGGCCCCCTGCCCTAACCCCGCGCTGCCCCAGTGAGGGAGGGACTGCTTGAGTATAACCTGCAGCTAAGCTGGGTGGGGCACTGGAGAGCTGAGGGGTGAGCCCCTTTGCTGCTGGAGTCTGGCCAGAGCTGGCTAGGTCAGGGTCTTCCCAGCAGGCTTGAGACCCCACCCCCCGGATCTTCATGCTGTGGGGCTCTGAGCCCTGGCATGCTGAGGGTCTGCAGCCCTGGTCCTGAGGAAGCCCTCCAGGGCCTGAGGTCTGATAGTCCCGAGCCCTGGCCCTGGTGTCCAAGTCGCCAGGGGCCTTCTGGGTCGGACTCTGGGCCGCTCCCTGAACTGCCCCTTTCTCCCACCCAGATTCCAGCAGCTACTTTGCTGGAGCTCTCCAGCAGGCACTAACCTCTGCCACCTTGCCCCAGGCACTCCCCATGATGGGGCAAGGGATACCTTCCTGCCCTCCTTACTCGACCTGCTGTGGCCTCACCCTGCCCTCTCCCGTGTGCCACATGCCACATGCCCAGGCCTCGGACACTTGCCTGCGTGGGCCATTCTGAGCTGACCAAGCCTGCCTGGCATCTCCAGCGTGCTTCTCGGACCGGCGTGTAAGCACCCAAACAGGTGTAACTTCCCAGGTTCCAAAGCTGCCACAACCCTGATCTGCATACCTGCCCAGCTGGTTCAAAGGTTAGGATCCAAAAAGAGGGTCCTGAAGCTCAGAGAGGCGAGGCTAGCAGCCCAAGGTCACACAGCTTGTGAACAGCAGTTGGAATGCAACATCGTAGCTCAGGGACGTCTGGTCCAGGGCTTACTCCTCTGGCCACAGGTGGGAAGGGGAGGAGGGGTCAGACAGGGAATGTCTTACTCTTTTCCTTCTCCCTTTTCCTTACCCATCTGATAAGAACGAGGCCCAGAGCAGGTGCCCAGATTAACCTGCTGTCACTTCCAAGGCTGACTTGGGTTGGTGTCCCTTGGCTGCCACCTGCAATAGGTTTGAGTCTCCCAGACCATAGTGTTGGGAAGATGGTGCTTGATAGCTCCATCTCACAGGTAGGTAAAGTGAGGCTCAGATGATAATTGTAGCAATTAGTGGACCTGAAGCTGAAGCTAGCTTGATACTGACTGATTCACATTGCTGTGAGGGAGATTCTGGGGAAAAGGAAATAATGAGTGTAATTTCCTTTTTATAGATGAGGAAACTGAAACCCCGAGAGGGTAGGTTACTTGCCCAAGGTCACACAGCAAATCTTTATTGGAGATGGACCGAACTGCTTCGGTTTAAAAAAATTTTCTTTTGGAGAGCGAGAGAGAGGCACCATTGAGATACAGATTCAATTGTTTTCCTTTTTTTTTTAGCCAAATCAAGATATTACACATTGAATCCCTACTATGTGCCAGGTTCATACACAATGAACACCTACTGTGTGCCAGGCTCTGTGCCAAGGGCATTTTACATCCTCAGAGGGAGGCATGGGTATCCCCATCCTACAGATGAGGAAACCGAGGCAGGGCCAAGGTCGCACAGCCTGCACTTGGGGAGCTGGCAGGGTGCCCAGGGTGGCTGACTCTGGCTCTCAAGCTCCCAGACGCCTCTCAAGCTGGGGCCAGGCAGAAGCTGGACCTCGAGTCCTTTAGTGTGATTGCAGTGGGCCACCCTCCCTGCCCTTGTGAACTGAAACTCCCAGACCAGGCTGGGAGCCCATACTCACATACGCGCTGATGTCGGGGAGCTGGCGGCTGTGCAGGCCAAAGTCTGGGTAATGTCTGCAGAACTGAACCCCCATGGCTTCTGGAGGTCCTACTTGGCTGGCCTCTGGGCACAGGCTCCACCAGTTTTCCATCTGAGTTGGTGGCTGGGGACTCCCTAGAGGCTGGTCAGCTCACAGACTCTGGCTTTGTCAAGCTGCTGTGCTTTGTGGCCTCTGACCCAGATCTTGGCCTAGGCCCCTGCCCCCAGCCCCGCTGCCTCCTCCTCGGTCTGCCCCTGGCTTCCCCCAGGGTCTCTGAGCCCCTGAGGGCCTGGAGAGGCTGCAAGGGTCCTGGAGGCCTGCTGCATCTGGCTGCAGGCACTCGGGGGCCCTGGTTCTCACTCTTGCTCTGCCAGCGTTTTGCTGTATGGCTGTGGGCAAATCACTGTCCCTTCTGTGCCTTATTTCCCCCATTGGTGAGATGAAAGCTTTGGACTGGAGGATCTCAGCTGTTCCCTTGCTCTGTGGCTTTGGGCAAGTCTCAGACCCTCTCTGTGCCTTAGTTTCCCCAGCTCTACAAAGAAAGTGCTGTGTTACTCCAGCCTGGATGCTGTGTGTCCTTGGGCTGGTCCCTCAACATCTCTGAGCCATGGTTTTCTAATCGGGAGGCTGAGGCCTGCCTTCTTCCCTCTGAGCGTGGCATTGAGAGTCAAATGGGACAGATGAGTGGAGACACCCCTGGGTGGGTGCACAACAGGAAGTGGATGGAGGTCCTGGGCATGTGAGGGCTCTGTTCCTTGAGGTGGGCCCCGCCCCCTGACTCTCCCTTTCCTGCAGAAACTGCCACATGAACTGTGTCCCTGCCCGAAGGTGTCTCAGTGACGACACAGCAGACTCAGCGGCCCAGCCCCTATCATACTGCCTTTGCCTCAGTCCATCCAGAAGGACCCTACCCACTCTGGTTCAGTCTCACCCCCACCCCAACCCCCTTCCCACATGTGCACTCCAGTCTGGGTGCTCACCTATACTCTCCCAGGTCCTTGGAGAGTTCCATTAGCCCCATACTCTCCTGATTTCAACTTCTCCATCTTCAAAATGGGCTGAAGGATGTGGGTCAGGGGAAACTCAGAAGAGCCAGGAGCTGGGGTGCAGGTTCAAATCCAGGCTGTGTGGCTGTTGGCAAGTGCCTTTCCCTCTCTGGGCCCAGCGATGGGGAGGGGAGCACATCTTGCTTGCTGTGTGTCTTCTCAGGGTCGTGGTGAGGTCCAAAGGCATCCTTGGATTGGGAAGCTCAGCAAGCCCTCAGCCCTTCTTATCTGGCAGCCAGGAGCCTGGGCCTGGCTGTGTGACCTTGAGCGAAGGCCTTAGCTTCTCTGGCCTCAGTCTTTCCATCTACACCGGAGGAATGGGTGGAACTGGACCCCATTTCCCAGGCAGCCCTTCCGATGGCCCCCACGTTCCTCATGGACCCTCTCCCTGTTCCCTTTGGTTGCTTTGGATGTGAGGCCTCTGTGGCTGCCCCCCCATCCCCCATCCCCAGCACCGCCTGGCTGTCCTGCTCTGTCCCTCACTCTTTCTGCCTCTCCCTCTCACCACCCCCATCTCTGCCTCTTCTTTCCTGTTGGGCTCTCGCTTTCTCCTCTCTCCTCTGTGTCTCTGGACCCCCGCTCCAGCCAGACCTGGTTCACATTCAGATGGCTGCAAAGGTACTTCACCCCCCTCCCCGCTCCCACCCAGGCCTGGGGGACCCGACAGCGCGGGGAGTGCCTCCTGCCCTGCCCCCCCGTCTCCTCTTCCTCCTGGTGGGGCAATTAGTGTAAAAGCGCCCTGGGCACTGGGGCTCTGCCACCTTAGCCACCCTCTGACATGATGTGCTGTGTGATTTTGGGCAAGTCCCAGCCCCCTCTGGCCTCAGTTTCCCCTGTAGATGGGCAAGCTGCAAGTGGAGGCCTGTAGTTTTCAGCCAAGGAGCCTTTAGGTGTGACCTGTGATTTGTGACAGAGGCAAGCACTGCTCTAGTCTGCAGGGTTGGCGCATGGAGTGTCACCGAGCCCCAAAAGGGCTACCTCTGCCTCCACCCAGGTCTCACCAGCTCCCAGGATCAGGCTTCCGAATCTCAGGGCTTGGGGAAGTGTTGAAGGTCTGATCTGACATCCACCTCGGGCAGGAACCTTCTCTCCTGTTGAAACTTGCTTGCTGCTCAGAGGCAAGGAGCCCCCTACCTCACTCCCCCGGCAGCTCTTGGCATCTTCAGACAGCTTGGTCTCTCTGAAGGGAAGCAAGATGACTTCCCGTCCCAAGACTCTGTCCCTGTGAATTCAGGCCTCAGGCCGACCCAGGTCAGTCCTGCCGCAGCCCTGGACAAAGGGCGTCTGAGTCAGCTTTGGCCAGCAGGCATCTGGGCCGGGGAGAGGAAGAGTTCCAGGCCGGCGTGGCCTGGCAGGCTGTGAGTGCCCCATCCCACGGCTCCCTGCGCTCCACTTGTCCTCCAGGGCTCCCGGCACAGCGCCCCTGAGGACTGCAGGCACCGGGGCCCACTGCTGATGACCCCCTTCTCCTTTGTTCCCTCCCTCTCCCCTGCTCAGAGAGGGAGACTGGTGGCTGGCCCACTCGCTCAGCACAGGACAGACGGGCTACATCCCCAGCAACTACGTGGCGCCCTCCGACTCCATCCAGGCTGAGGAGTGAGTATGGGCTCTGGCCTCCTGCTTGCTCACCGTCACTGCCAGTTCAGAGCTCTCCAGGGCTGGGGTGGGAGGTCTGGCTGCCCAGGGCCCTGGCCGCATCCCAGGCAGAGGCGCTGTGCGTGGGCAGGAACCTGGGCCACCAATACCAGCCTCTTCCCTCCCGCCCCAGGTGGTACTTTGGCAAAATCACCAGACGGGAGTCAGAACGGTTACTGCTCAATGCAGAGAACCCGAGGGGGACCTTCCTGGTGCGAGAAAGTGAGACCACGAAAGGTATGAGCACTCCAGCAGGCCAACAGGGACCGTCTTTCTGTGGGTTGTTTGAGCAGGGTGTGGCAGAATGAATAGGAGTTCGGTGTATGGAGTGAGGTGGTAAGAACCCTCCAGGCAGAGAAAATGCATCCGAGGGTCACTAAGTTATATTGGGTGGCCAGAGGTGCAGCAAAAGAGGACACTTAGCCTCTCGGGCCTCACTTTGCTCACATGAGTAGGCACAGGTTGTCAGGAGGACCGAGGGTCACACAGCAAAAGGCTTGTTCCCAGGGTGGGTGCTGATCCAATGGCTTCTCTTCTTCCCCTTTTTCAGGGGCCTCTGGGGCCGGACTGGGTCCTGGGACCTGGCTTTGCCCTTCCCCCCAGTCCTAGCCCCTGTTCTTTGTCCCTTCCCCTGCAAGAGAATGTGTATGTGTCACCCGTATCACCACTTGTATCACTGCTTTCTCTCCAGCCCCTCTGCAAGTGGGTTGCAGGAGCCCCATCACCATGGCAACGAAGCTGAGCCACTTCCTGTGGGCCTGGGGCTCAGTGGGAGATGGGAAAGCAGATCATGCATGTCATGCATGTGCATTTATGAGCGGCCGTGTGGCTATGCACACCATGTGTGGGTCTAGGCCTGTGTATGCATGTGGGGGTGGACCAGCCTGTGTGTTGCGTGGGAGTGAATTGTTGTGGGTGTGTCCTCACGCCTACAGGCCTGGGAAGTGTGTACCTTCAGTGTTGCATATTCGGTGCAACCACGGGGCACAGGTAGGCCTGCGTGTGTGCACGGACGGTCAGGGGTTGGCTTCAGGCTCAGGCCTGTGGCTGCTATGTGTGCAGGGCCTGGGCCGTCTGCAGCAAGTCACAGTTGCCCCCAGCAGCTTTAGGGACCTGTGTGCTGGTTCCAGTCCCAGCTCAGTGCCTAACTGCTGGGTGACCTGATGCCTGGCTGCTTTCCCTCTCTGGGCCTCCTTTCCCCTTCTTTACACAGATTTTTAACCCCTACCTGAGGACTGTCCAGAGGGTCTGTGGCCCACGGGGACTGGGCTTCTAGCACACCACCTGTATGCTGCCTCCCAAGAAGGGCTTTCTCTGTCCCCTGGAGCTTCTGCCCCCAGCACCCCACCTCTGGGGCTCAGCCTTATTCCCTGACGCTGCCGTCTCTAGGGCTCAGGTTAACAGAGGCTCCTAGCCGAGCCTGCTGGGCAGGAGGAAGCTTTTCCAGGCTTAAGGAAAGCAGGGAGGTGGCCATTATGGCTGGCCCAGCTGAGCGTTAGCCCCTGCAGGTCACACCCAACACCTGGGCTCCTGCCCAGGTCTGGCCTAGCCTCAGCCAGCTACTGGCTCCTGCCTAGGCCCGGAGCCTTCAGGAAGTTGTGGGGCACAAACAGTGTTCCTGAGGGCAGACCCAGAGAGGGGAAGCAGTTAGTCCAGGGACACAGAGCCACTTGGGGCCATTCCTGTGCTTCCAGTAACCATTTATTGAACACCTGCTGTGTGCTAGGTCCTCTTAAGTATAGTGTTATTGAATCTTCCCAGCAGCCCTGGGAGTAGCCCCATTGTACAAAGAAGGAAACTGAAGCCCAGAGAGGGCAAGCGACTTGTTTAGGTCACACAGTAGGGACACTCACTCAGGCTTCCGAAGTGTTGCCAGGGCCAAGGGTACATGGCAAAGCTTTTCAGCCAGGTGCCCCTTTGCTGACTGGGCCGTCTCAGTGGCTGCCCCAGAGCTGGGTGCTGAGGGACAGGTTGGACCACACCTGGCGCTGCCCTGGGCCAGGGACTGCGGACCCGGCTTCCCTCCCCACCCCGTGTCTGACAGAGCTGCGCTTAGTGCTGTGGCCTGTAGGGGCGACCGACTGGCGTGGTGCTCACGGTTCCTCTCTGGCCCTCCCCGTAGGTGCCTACTGCCTCTCAGTGTCCGACTTCGACAACGCCAAGGGCCTCAACGTGAAGCACTACAAGATCCGCAAGCTGGACAGCGGCGGCTTCTACATCACCTCCCGCACCCAGTTCAACAGTCTGCAGCAGCTCGTAGCCTACTACTCCAGTGCGTGTCCCTCCAGCCCGGCCTCCAGGGGATGCGCAGCTGGAGGGCGGGGGGGAGAGCTGGCCGCCTGGCCTGGGGCTAGGCCCTCTGAGGGCACTGGCAGGGGGTATCTCAGCCTCCGCTGCAGACCCTGAGGAGGGGGCTTTGGGGCCAAAAAGGGCTGGGGCTTCAGTTATGCTGAGGATGTGTGGCTCCTGCCCTCCTCCCCTACTTCTCTTCCCTGCCCCGTCTTCCTTCCCCTTTCTTCCCCCTTCCCTCTTTCCTCCCCCGTCTTTTCCTTCTTTCCTCCCTGTGCTCTCTTCCTTGTTTCCCCTCAGCCCTCTCCCCCGACTACCCCTCCTCCTCTTTCTCCTCCTCTGCAGCTGGCTGGTGAGGAGGGGGCTGCCTGGAGGAGTGAGCAGGGAAGGGAGGGGCACAGGCTGGTGTCATTTGTCTCTGCAGTCCTAGTTCCGGTCTGAACTGGTTACTGGGAGTGGAGGAGGGGGTGGCCAGATTGCCGCAGGGGGAGAGAGAGAGAGAGAGAGAGTGCGAGCGCACGCGTGCCCGTGTATGAGCTGGATCTGAGAGAGGCAGAGGGAGAAGGGTGGGTGGTGCTCACCCTCGCAGCCCCTGCGTGCTACAGCATGGCTGTTTATCTGCGTGCTGAGGGCTGCCTGGGTGGACTGAAGAGTCTCGGGCCATGTGAACCCATGTGGTGGGTCTCAGTGGGTGCCTGTGTGGTTGTGGTGTGTAGCTCTGGCCTCTGTGTGCAGATGTGGCCTATTCCGAGAGTGTGATCCACCCCACACATCCTCCTCTGTCAACTGCGCCTCCTGACTCCTTCTAGGATCTGCTACTTCTCCGTGAATCTCAGGATAAGGACCCCAGTGTGATATCTGAGGCCTTGGGTAGTCTAAACCCGAGGCTGCTCTTCCCCCATTCACTTCCCTGTAGCCCCCCAGCCTCCTTCCAGCTCCTCCCACCCAGCAGCTGTTCCTCCCTAAGGGCCTTTATGCAGGCACAAGGCCCTGCGCTTTCTGGTTGGAGTGATGCTCCCTTGTTAAACCACTCACCCTCCTGCAGATTCAAGCCCAAGTACTGCTTCCTCTGGGAAGGCTTCCAGGACTCCATCCAGCCTACCTACTTTTGCATGCACAGCCCTCCTCTGTCACACATGTGGTTTTGGGAGTTGATTACAGGAAGCTGGGCTCCCCCTGGACTATGATCTCCCAGAGGCCAAGGTTCCACTGGACTTGTCCCCACTGGGTCCTGGGTACCGACCTAGCTAGCCACCCCTTAAAGTCTGGCAAATGGATGGGTGAATGAGCCAGCGAGCAGATGCATGAGGCAGCGTAAGTCTGTGTGAGGTGAGGGCATACACACAGGTGTGGGTGCTTGGCCTCAAAGGCATCCTGTGTGTCCCTGAAGCCTGTGTGCGTGCAGCATGTAGGTCCATGCACACGCACCCCAGGCCCGAACCCCACTCCCCTGTCTCCATCTTCAGAGCATGCCGATGGCCTGTGCCACCGACTCACCACTGTGTGCCCCACATCCAAGCCACAGACTCAGGGCCTGGCCAAGGATGCCTGGGAGATTCCCCGGGAGTCGCTGCGGCTGGAGGTCAAGCTGGGCCAGGGCTGCTTCGGAGAGGTGTGGATGGGTAAGTCCCTGCTCCTACCCCTCAGAGCAGAACCAGGCAGGTGTCCATCCCGTCTGGCAGCTCCAGGCCCCCTTCACCCTCCTCCCCTTTTCTTCCAGAGCCTCCTCTGCCTCTGTTAAACAGTGGGCCCTCTTAAATATGGAGCTCCCCCGGTGGTGGCTGGCACAGATGGGGCGTAGCCCTCTCATGCCTCTGCGGAGAAGATGGGCATCGCATCTCCCCAGTGACCTGCTGGGTGGTCCAGCCCAGCTCACTCTGAGCCTTGGTCTTCCCAACTGTAAAATGGGGCATGGGGTAATGGGACCCACCGTGGGGCTGTGCGAGAACACTGGCCCAGCGTACGCCCATGTGCTAGCTCGTGGCCCTGGGGAGAGAAGCCTCATTCTGTGGAGGGCAGGCCTGGCATGTTCTGGGCCCGTTAACAACTCCTGTCTAACCCTGGAGAAACTGCGGGACCCTTCTTGAAAACAAGCACCATGCCGCCCTGACAAAACTCAGGTGCCTGTCCACTGGTCTCTGCTGACACAGGAATCGTGGAGGGTCGGGGGAGGCAGGCGTGTCAGCGGTAAGCCTGTGGCTCCAGGGGAGGGATCACAGTGTCCTGTCTTCGAGGTGTTCATCTGAGCTGTGACAGTCCCTTGGCACTGCTGTCTCCGCTTCTCTCCCTCAGAGGAAGAGACGATGGAGGAGAGCAGGGAGGGTCCCCGGGTGGAAGGCACTGCAGGGAAAAAGGCCTGAAGGCTGGAGTTCAGGCCACGTCGGGGAAAGAGGCGTGTTGGCTTTGAGCTGGGCAGAGGGGAGAGGGATGAGAAGCCAGCTCCTAGGCACGTAGGCAAAGTGAGGATGTGAGCACACCCTGCAGAAGTCCACCCACCAGCTATTCTGTGGCTGCAAGACTCATGCAGCTTGGGTGTGCAGTCACCAGGGGGCGAGGTTCTTCTTCTTCCCTGATGCTCCAGGCAGCCTTGGGAAGTGCCAAGTGCATAGCCACAGAAGGGCTGTGCTCAGAGGGCTTGAGCCCCAATCCTCAGGTGGAAGCCCAGAGCCTGGGAGGAATGGGCCCCAGGCCACTCATCGGAGAGCCTCAGCCCCAGTCCATTCATTTGCTAGTATCTGAGAGGCACCTTCTTTGGGCTGCTGAGAAGGAACGTGATCGCCCAGGAAAGAGCAGTTGAGTTGGAGCCTTGGTCTCCCAGGTGAATGTGCTGCTTTTTGAGACATTCCTAATAGTCGTGGTTCTGACAGCAGCTACTCTTTCTTGAGCATGTGCCAGAGACCCCTTTAATCCTCATGGTAGTCCCGGGAGCAGCGCCCTGTCCTTGTGCCCATTTTACAGGTGGAAACTCTGAGGCTCAGAATGGCCAGGGAGGCCAGAGCTAAAATCGGTCCCTGGGCAGATCCTGGGTCCCTGTGGGATGGGAATGGGGGGCCTCCACTGAGGCAGCCTTTGCCCCTCCCCACACAGGGACCTGGAATGGCACCACCAGAGTGGCCATCAAAACCCTGAAGCCAGGCACGATGTCTCCAGAGGCCTTCCTGCAGGAGGCCCAGGTCATGAAGAAACTGAGGCACGAGAAGCTGGTGCAGCTGTACGCGGTGGTGTCTGAGGAGCCCATCTACATCGTCACGGAGTACATGAGCAAGGGTGAGGCCTGGTCACTGGCACCGGGATGTGGGCTGCCTCCGAATCAGGGAGTGTGCTACAGAGCGGGTGGGGGGTGCTTTCCTGCCCCCCAGACCTAGAGTGAGCCTCTTTAAAGGTGGAACTTCGCATGTCAATGGAAAGTTAAAACAAAGGTTGTCTTTCTCCTTTCGTTTTATCTTTATCGATTTCCCACAATGCATCTTGTCTCTCCTAGTTTGCTGGCTTTCTCAATGGCCCTGTTTGCCATTTTGGGGCAGAAAGAGAACTCCCTCCAATCATCTGAGCCGAGCCACATCAAGTCTCGAGCTTGACCTTTACTTAGTTTTAAAATTAACGAATTTTTAAAATTCTACTTTTTGGAAGCATAATTTATATATTATGAAACACACGCACTTTAAGCGTCCAGTGCAATGAGTTTGAACAGCTGGACTCCCTGCATTTTCCTTACCACCATCGGGACGTAGGAGGTCTCCATCGCCCCGGACAGGTCCCTGCTCCCCTTTGCAGGCGGTGCCTTCCAGCCCCAAACCCAGGCAACCACTGACATGCTTTCTGTCATCCTAGGTTTGTTTATTGCAGAACTTCATTTATGCAATCTTTTACATCCAAGGTTCTCCCTCGTTGTATGCGATCGGTACTTTGTTCCTTTTTTTTATTGCTGAGTAGTATTCCACCTATGGAGCGACCATAGTTTCTATTCACCTGGAGGTGAACATTCCATGTTTTCTCATTCTGCTTGCCTTTGAGTGACGAATGTCGAGTGAGACATTTTTCAGAGATGAGTTCGCATAAACTCTGCAGTGCCGGTTAAAGTGAGGCCAGCCCACCCATTAGACGGGACCTGGGAGTCGCTGCTTCCTGGCTCAGGGAGACAGGGTGGGCGCTAGAGCTGCTTTCTCTCTGCCCAGGGAGTTTGCTGGACTTTCTCAAGGGGGAGACAGGCAAGTACCTGCGGCTGCCTCAACTGGTGGACATGGCTGCCCAGGTGAGTCAGCCCCTCTTACACCGTTGCCTTTGAGCACTGAGACCCACTGGCTCAGCCAGTTCTGGCCTCTTGAGTGCCCCCTCCTGGAAGCTTGCTTTGGTGCCTTCACGCTCACTGATCTTGCCTCATGTATCACTGGGACCACTTACAGTGCTACAAGCAGTGGTCCTGGGTGGAGGAAAGAGCCCTTAGCAGGGCAGGAGGATTCGTAGACTTGCTATGGGACTTCAGGCCTCAGTTCTCTTCTCTGTGAAGGTCATTTATTCACTCAACAAACATGTACTAGTACATTTTTGCCCAACAACCTTTTTTTTCCCCACTTAATCCTTATCACAATCAGGGGACGTAGGGATGGCTATTATTCCATTTGACAGATGAGAAAACTGAGGCTCAGAATGGGCATTTGGGATAGCATGCATGACCTGGCACACATCTGTGTCTCTGGGGCATCTGAGGCCTCTTTTTCGTTGTCGCTCCACTTCTCTGGCTGCATGTCGTCTTGTGCCTCCCCTTTTCTCTTTGCCCTTTGTCCTGTGTTCCCTCCTGCTGAGTGCTGGTCTTTCCTTTTTGTGCCAATTCCATTGGTTGTAACCTGACTTCATTGCCTGAAGAACTGGGAGGGGCAGGGTGTTGGATTGGCTCTCTATCGTGGGGATGATCCCAGCCCTGGGCACATGCCCGTGACTTGGGAAGGGTGTGGGGTGGCCCTGAGGCAGGCTCCTGGGTATTGCCTGCAGATCGCTTCAGGCATGGCGTACGTGGAGCGGATGAACTACGTCCACCGGGACCTGCGCGCTGCCAACATCCTGGTGGGAGAGAACCTCGTGTGCAAAGTGGCCGACTTCGGCCTGGCTCGTCTCATCGAGGACAACGAGTACACAGCCCGGCAAGGTGGGCAGGCTCTGGGTGGGCACTGTCTGCCTCAGGAAGTCCTGCTCCTTCTCTGAGCCTCAGTTTTCTTATCTGTCAAGTGGGGATGGGAAGGGCACCTACTGACCATTCTTGCTTCTGCAGGTGCCAAATTCCCCATCAAGTGGACAGCTCCAGAAGCTGCCCTCTACGGCCGGTTCACCATCAAGTCAGACGTGTGGTCCTTTGGGATCCTGCTGACAGAGCTCACGACAAAGGGACGGGTGCCCTACCCTGGTGAGAGGCTTCGCCACAGCCCATCTTTGGTCCCTGAACCCTTCCGCCCTGGGGACCTTAGACAGTTACCCCGTCTGTATAACAAAGAAGTTGGACATCTGATCCTAGGCTGTCTTGGGAAGGGACGTACCCACTGTTACCCCCACCCTGTCCCAGCAGGAAACCCTCTCTGTTGTCCCCACCAGCTTCCCCCTGCCGCACTTTCCTCTCCAGAGCCAGCCTTTTCACTCCTCCCTCTGCCCACAGGGATGGTAAACCGTGAGGTGCTGGACCAGGTGGAGCGGGGCTACCGGATGCCCTGCCCCCCCGAGTGTCCCGAGTCCCTGCACGACCTCATGTGCCAGTGCTGGCGGAAGGAACCAGAGGAGCGGCCCACCTTCGAATACTTGCAGGCCTTCCTGGAGGACTATTTCACGTCCACTGAGCCCCAGTACCAGCCTGGAGAGAACCTATAGGAAGCAGGCTGCAGGGCCAGACTGGCTTCTTAGCTTGGATCTGGGGCTGGGTGGCCCCCAGTATGGGGCGCTGCTTCCCTCTGCCTGTCTGCTGTTGATCCTTTCCATGCGGCTGAGTTGCCAGTGGTGAGGCTTCTCCCTCTTTTGTGGCATGGAAGGGCTTGGGGCCCAGGGCAGCCCTGAGGGCGGGCTCCAAGCCTGGCACAGCGACCGTGTCCTGGCTCCTGCTCCAGCCACACACCTCCTCCTTGAACCCCTTCCGGAGCTCTGCGCATCACAGCAGGAGGACCCGAGAAGAAGGGCTGGGGCTGAGGGCTCCCTTTTCCCAGCCTCCACCTACTCTACACATTGTTTCCTCCCCACTTCCACGCCACCCTGGTCTGTCTCCAGAGCTGGCCGAAGAGCCTTTCCAAAGAAAAGTGATGGGCCCTTGGCCGCCAGCCTGCCCGATACCCTGCCCCTTGCCGTCCATTTCTGAGTCACCTGTTGGTGGAGGCCGCTAGGTCCAGACCCTCTGCCGTGGCTGCCAGGCAGGGCAGGCCGAGGCCTAGACTGACGCGCTGGTGGGTGGGCTGGGCACCCCCTCAAATCCTGCCCTTCTTAGGTCCAGGGGACCCTTGGGGGTAATCAATTCCATGTCCCCTATTACTCATGGGGACACTGAGTCTGAAGAAAGGTTGTGACTTTTCCAATGCCACAGAGCCGTTCAGGGTTGAGGTGGGATCAGAACCCGGTGCTCCCTCTGTCTTCCTCAGGAACCAACAAAATTGTCCTCAGCGGCATCATGGACAGACTGTGGCTGCCCAAGGGACAAGGCGCCAGAGGATAGGTTAGAGATAGCAGAGTCCTGCTGCCATTTCCCGTTCAGTGGGGCTATTCTGAGGGGAGAGGGTGGAGGTAGAGGTGGGGCTGAGCTAGGAATGAGGGGTGAAGGTGCAGGTGTAGGGAGGCAGACTTTCAATCAGAATGTGACTGGCTCCAGGTTCTGGAGGCAATCAAGTGAAATAGAAGATCTAAGTGGTTGGGAAGCTCTGGCCCTGGCCATAGGAGGGAACCCCAGGTCATCTGCCCAGTTTGTCCTGAGTCATTTCAATGCCTGGCCCCTGCTCTCCTCCCCAAGTGTCACCCCTTAACCCATGAGCAGGGAAAGGAGTGCGTAGGCTGGGGTGAGCAGAGATGAGGGTGTCCACCGCCACACACCAGGACTGGCTGTGTGACCTTGGGTGGACTTTGCTGCTTCTCCTGGCTGCAGCGTCCGCCTCCATAGGTGGCCATGGCCTCTGCACTTGGTCCATTCCTGTCCAGACCCTGTGGCCTAGCATCACACAGTGAGCACAGCCCGGGGCCCAGGAGACCGTGTTTGGGCCCTAGCTCTGCCATTCAGGGCGTGTGGTGGCTTTTCCCTGGGCCTCAGTGTGCTCCCCTTAAGGGGGTGGCCGACAGCTGGCGGGCAGCTGGCCAAGGGCCTCTGTGTGTATGTGTGTGCACGTGTGTGTTCCCCCGTGTGTGTCCATATTTAACATGTAAAAATGCCCCTTACTCCACCCCCCTCCACCGAACACTTCCCCTGCAGCCCCCCCTCACAGCAATAACATTCCCACTGCCAGGGATTCTTGAGCCGGCCAAGCCCTGCCTGCGGGGAAGGAGGCCAAGCAGTGCCTGCCTGTGGAATTTCAACTTCCCTTTCATACTCGTCTGTGACCCTGGTCCCCTCCTGTCTGTCCCAGTGACGTCTAGGCTCGTGGGCAACGGCGAGCTCTCAAATCCCCTTCCAACTGCCCAAGGCCCTTTGTAGAAGGTGTCCTGATACTGTCCTTTTTTAAAAACAAACAAACAAACAAACAAACAAATAGTGTTTTGTAGATTTCAGATGACTATGCAGAGGCTGGGGGGCCCCAGCTCTGGGCAGGGCCTGGGGGTCCCACATTCCATGGCCCAGGCTTGGCGGGGAGGGGGGAGAGCCAGAATTGGTTGTAAATACTTTGCATATTGTCTGATTAAACACAAACAGACCTCAGAGTTCAGCCAGTGGTTTATTGAGCAGCTACTGTGTGCAGGAGAGGGAAGGGGGTGGGAGGTAAGGACAGGCTGCGGTCAGAGGGGACTTTGCATGGGCAGTGCCAGGGCCTGGAGGGCTTCAGGCCTGGGTGTGACATGATCGGAGTGGAGACAGCCCCTTCGGAGTGTGCCCGTGTGTGCACACCTGGGCCTGCATTTGGGGAGTGAGTGCATTTGGCAGAAGCCTTGCTTGTTGTGTCTGAGATGCACCAGGTCAAACCCAGGACTCCCCAAGTGTAAGCAGTTCAGAACTCATGCCCTGGGTGGATGGTGACAGTTGACAGTCTGGGGGAGGGGTGGGGTCGTGGGGGAGAGGTAGCTGTGTGTGGGCTTCCCAGGTGCGCCGGGCTGGGTGGGCAGTGGGTCGGGACCAATCGAAGTCCTGGGTGCTCTGGAGAGAAACCCAGGACTCTTCCCTCCTCTCCTCCCTTCTCTTCCACCACCAATGGACACAACCTGAGAAGGTCATTTGCAACAGTCCCCATGAAGATGTTTATTTTACATCAGAGTGCACACCTGTCTGTGAGTCACCTCTGGCCATAATCACACTTTAATTAAAAACAAATTTCAAAATTGGGATATTACTCTGTTCAGTAGCATCTTCATGAGCCTGAGACCCCGTGGGTGTGCCCATGACTTGGGAGCACGAGCAAGAGCTTCCAAGGAGCATGCCTGGGAGTTTGGGGTGGGTCTTCTGTTTGTTCACAGTGGGGGGTATGTCCTAGGAAGTGTGTGCCTTTGTGTTCACACGGGTGCAGAGTGGGGCCTGTTTGCCCCCAGGTCGGCATGTCTCCACACACACGTGTCCAGGTAGTGTGCCAGCCTGTGGGCTTCTGGGATGTGTGTGTACCTGGGTATTAATGGGGTGAAAAGTGAGTGTGCATGAATTTGTGTGTGTTGTGTGGACCTGCCTGTGGGTCCCTGGGCTGTGGGCTCCAATGTGTGTGACTGGTTCCGTGGACGAGCGTGGGGCAGCGTGTCCCTGTGGACCTGCATGGGTTCAGAGTGCACACGGCAAGCAGGAGGCTCCTGGCAGGGCCCCCTTGCAAGCGGGTTGGTGATGCATCCAGGCCCTGGCAGGGGCCAAGTACTCAGCAGCGCCTCCTCGGTGTTCAGAATGCACCTGCGCAGCATCCGTGTCCCCAGCAGGCCTGTGAGTCGGAGTCACCCCCGGGGAAAGGCCCCTCACCCCCTTTCTCTCTGCTGGCTCCCTGTGTCTGTGTGTCTGTGTGTCTCTCTGTGTGCCTTTCTCCGACCCTGTCTCTCTTTCTTTGTTTCTCTCTTCCTCTCTAGCTCTCTCCTGCCCTCTTTTCATCTGCGTGGCCCTAGCTCCCTGTCTTGACAATTCTTTGTGTTTCTTTCTATTCCCTGCCTTAACCTCCCTTTCCCCCAACTTCTTGATCTTCCTCTGTCTCTGTGTGCTTCTGATTTGCTGTCTTTGTTTCTATATGTTTCTCTGTTTCTCACTGTTCGTTTCTTTTTCTCTGTGCCTTGCTGCCATCTCCTCTAGTCTCTCTCCCTCTTTCATATTTTCTTCTTTATCAATATCTTGATGCCTCTGACTCTCCCCCAGGCACTTACACCTCCAAACCTTTGCCCTGGCTGTTTATACTACTGGGAATGCTCCTGTCCTCTCTGCAACCTGGCAAACTCCTATTCATCCTTTAAAACCCATCTCAGTGGCACGACTGCCTCTGGGAGCTTTCCCTGACCTGCTGGAACTTGCAGGGTGGCCGAGGTGGTTCGTGCACTTCACCATCTAGAACGAGGACCTGAAGGGACGGGGCAATGCTTGCTGATGCGCCCACGTCTGGCCCACAGGGGAGGGGTGTCAGGAAAGCTCCCTCTGCCCCACCCACCTGTTGTCTCCGGCTCCTCTGGTTTTTACTCCCTCACTCTGGGCCTCTGTTCAGTTTGCTTTTGCTCAACTCTTCAAGAGAGAGACAGGTTGTGGAGAGGCAAGAGACGTCCCCTCTGCTCGGAGCACTGTCTCGCCGCACCCCTGCCTGCTCCTCCTCACGCAGCCCTGCCCAGTATCCAGCTCATGTCAGAGGATTGGAGACCTGGGACCCCACGTCCCCTCCTCCTCGCTGCCTGATTTTAGCGGTTTTCTCTTATTCTGCATGCAGTTTTTTTTCTTTTTGGGAAAATAAGATGTTTACCCCAAGGGGGGAAAATATTCCTTACAGCAGAGTAGGAAAGATACAGAAAAGCACAAAAAGAGGTCGTACTTTGCCTCCTTACCCCATCCCTCCCATCTAGAAACACAGGGCAGGTTTCTGGGTGTGCGCCTGTTCCTGTCACCTGGCCCTGTCACCTGTTCTCTGCACATCCGCCTCTGCCGTCTTGTCTGACTCTGAATGTGTCTCTGTCTCTCTGGCCTCTGGTCCACATGTATTTCCTCTCACTCCAGGCTTCTGGTTCCTTCTTTCCTTCCTTCCTTCCTTCCTTGATTTTATTTGTTTATCTATCTATTTATTTTTTAGGGAGAGGGGGAGAGAGGGAGAAAGAAAGGGAGAGACATCGACAGGAGGGAGAGACATGGATTGGTTGCCTCTCGTACACACTGCGACTGGGGACCGAACCTGCAACCCAGGCATGTGCCCTGACCAGGAATCGAACCGGCGACCCTTCACTTTGCGGTACGGTGCCCAACCAATGGAGCCACATGAGTCAGGGCTGGCCTGTTTACTCTGTCATACGTCCACGTGTCATCCTCATGTTGGAGGGTGACCCGGGGCCCAGCCAGTCCTGCCACAGGTCCATGCGGATGTGTGAGTGTGCACGTTTGCTTGTGTTTCTGTGCTGGGTCTGTCTCTTGTTCTTGGCCCCTTCCCGACCTCCCTTTCTCCCTCGACTCATCGAGCTCCCCCCACTGTTGCACTTCCAGTGTGTGCAGCACGTGTAATGTGTGTTTGTGAACAGTGTGTGGCATGTGCCCTGTGCGCCCTGGGCCCTGTTTCCCGCACGTGCAGGTCCCCGCTCCCCCGTCTTCCAGGCTGCACCCCCTGCTGCCGTCCATCTCTCCCTTCATCCTCCGCTCCTCTCACCCCCTCCTGCTCTTTCTCATAAAATTCTGCCCCAGACCTTGTGCTGGAGGCACATTTGAGCACACATGTGTGTGCGCACCACACACACGGTCACACATACAATGCGTCGTCTGCATTTTCTTTCATCTCTGTCTTCTTTCCCATTCTTCTCTTGGGGGCTCCAAAACGCTTCAGTTTGCATAGAGAAAAACAGGAACAGACAGACACAGAGACAGTGGTGGAACAGCCAGGGGAGGGACATGGACAGGGCGCTTGGGGGCGGGGAAGGGGCTCTGTCCTCTTCCTGCTCTCGCCCTCCCCAGCCTCCCCCGCCCTCCCACAGTCTTCCCACCCAGTGCCCACTCGGGATGTGACCCAGGGGACCCTGGGTCTGTGGCCCCTGCCAGGCTCTGCCTGTGCTTTCATCTGTGTCTGCCTTTGCCCGCCCCCTCGCTGTCCCCCCTTTGCTGTGGTCTCATTAAATGCCCATCTCTTTCTTTGATTGCCCGTCCCCAGGGGACAGTGTGCGTGTGCCCACGTGTCTGCATGTCTGTGGCTGCGTCCCAGTGCCAGCAGGTCTGTCTTTCTGGCCTTCCCGCGCCCGCTTCCCTGCAGCTTCGTTCAATATCCTCCTCTTCCTTCTGGCCTTTCCCGCCACCCTCTTGGTGCATGTGCGTTGGCGAGCACGTGTATCTGCCCAGAACCTCTCACCCAGTCCCTTTCCCCTTCCCCAGGGCTCCCGGAACTGGGCCTTGGCCTCTGGGGTGACTTCCTGCTCACTCCTAATCTTGGGCCCTCTCGCTCCCTCTAGCCTTGGTCTCAAGGCCTCCCTCCTGGGTGGTTTCCCTGGTGACCATTCCCTGGACACCTTACCCTGAACCCCACAAACTCAACTCATCTTCTGCCATTCCTACCCACCACCCGGCCTCCAGTACTGGGTCACCTGTCTTGGGAGGCTCAGCCGTCACTCACTCTCACTCTTCTGTGGCCTTTCATTTCCTTACCCCCAGCCCCGGCCCTGCTCACAATCCTCCATCTCTGGTGGAGGAAGCCCCCTCTGCCTCACCTGCTGTTCTAGGCCTTTCCAGGCTGGATCCAGCTACCTATGGCACCCTGATTCCCTGATGGAGGCCTTGCCCACGTTGCTTCTTCTGCCTTCAGCATGGGAATCTCACCTCCTCTGAGAAGGCTTCCTGATTGCCCCTGCCCTGGGTTTCCTTGGCTCTGGCAGCCCCTGCATTAGGGTCTATCCTAAACTTAGCCTTGAGTTGCCCAGTCCCACACTGGACACCCAACCAGGACCCAGTTATGGTTTTTGTGGGCCCTGGTTAGCTTTGCCTTTGTGAGCCCCTTCCTCCATAAACACTATTAAAAATTATATTTCATGACAATAATGGTATGTTTAATATTAGCTATTAAAACAGGGGTGTCAAACTCATTGTCACCAGTGGCCACATCAGCCTTGCGGTTGTCTTCAAAAGGCTGAATGTAGTTTTAGGACTGTGTAAATGTAACTAATCCTTAACTAGGGGCAAGGAACTTGGTGCTGCCACCAGGTAGAAATAAGGTGCTGGGCCAGGTAAAACAAGGTGGAGGGCTGGATTCCCAGGCCTTGTGTTTGCCACCTGTGTGTTAAAACATTTTCATGGCCCCCTAAACACATTGTGGGCTATTGATTTACTGAGCTCCTCTTCTGTGCCAGGCCTGGGCCCATGCTGTTCCATGCAGGGCTGAGTGTCCTTTGTGCCTTCTACCTCTCTGCATTTTTCTATTGCTCCATTCTGCCCCCTGCGGTGGTTTGCCCTTGACTTCTGTTCTAGTGCATCAGAGCCAGGTGATGTATGTGCCAGGTCCCTCCCCACCCACCTCTGTCTCTGTCCATCCCTCTCACCCTAGCAGGTTTGTCTCTTTCTCTGGGGTCCCTCATTCATGCATTCATTCATTCATTCATTCATTTCCCCTGACAAACACCTGGTGTCTGTATGTCTGCCAGGGAACAGGGATCTTGGCTCCTGTCTGTTCCCTAGGCCTTCCGCGCTCTTGAATCTGCGGGCTTGTTGAATTTCCAGTGTGGGCAGTGCTCCCTGCAGCCCCCGCCCCCCCGCCATGGCTGGGGACGGGTAGGGGTTTCCTTCAGTCCCTCAGGCCTTCAGACTCTTCTTAAAACACTCATTATGGAGCAGCTGTTCCTGTCTGCTTGTGTGTGTTCCCCCACCCTCCAGGCCTTCCTCTCGATTATTCCAGATGTGCCTGCCCCTGTCTTCCCATCCCCCTCTGGGTCTCTCCCTTCCCCTCTCCGCCCCGCCCCTTTACTTTCTGCTTTTCCGTTCTGCGACGCTCTCCACCTTTGCTGTCAGTCCCTGTATGAGCATGCTGCCGCTCCCTGGCTCACCCATTCCTTCCTTTAGCAGGTTTTCATTGAGCACCCCCTGTGTGCCCGGCCCTGGGTGGGGGCTGAGGGGTCAGGGGTGAGGAAATCTGCTGGGGAGCAGCCCTGGCCATACACTTACTGTCTAGAAGGACAGGTGAACAGAGCAGATGCGGAAAGGCCCACAGTCCCAGGGGTGCACAGATGGAGCCCCAAGCTTGGACAGAGGGTCAGGGAAGCTCCCCTAATGAGGAGCTGAGGGAGGCCTGAGTGTGAGTAGGAATCACAGGAGCAGATGGGGGAGAAAGGGCACCCCCTTCAGCAGAACAGCCGTGCAAGGCCCGGAGCAGGGAGCTGGGCAGGGCCAGGGTCGGCTGCCATTGAGTCGCTGCTCCTCTCTCTCTGCCTCCTCCTCCTCCCCTTTTCTGGGGGTCGAGATCGTGTGTGAGGGAGCCAGAGAGACAGACAAACATACAGACAGACACCGGGAGAGGGCGAGAGAGGCACGCAGAAGGCTCCTGCCCTTCTTGTTCACCTCCCGTCTCTCTCGCCTTCCCCTTCTCTCTGGAGCTGATCTACATGTCTGCCTTCGCTCTGGCCTTGCTGAGTTTGTTCCTGCATGTATGTGCGTGTGTGGTACATGTATGGTGTGGATGTGGCATGTATGTGTGTGTGCTGTGTGTGGTGTGGTGTGGTGTGTGTGGCGAGTGGTCCCT
Source organism: Anoura caudifer (assembly GCA_004027475.1). Lineage (NCBI taxonomy): Eukaryota > Metazoa > Chordata > Mammalia > Chiroptera > Phyllostomidae > Anoura > Anoura caudifer. The sequence goes on along the minus strand of PVKU01003641.1, from coordinate 10,060 downwards.
TGCTGGCTCCCTCCCTGTTGCCTGAATCCTGCAGAGGCTGAGCAGAGGGTCCCTCCCGTCCCCTCCCACCCCCTCTGGCATCTTTCTTTCATTTGCTTGTTCCATCTGAAAATCCCAATGGGCTGTTCTTCAGAGGTGGCCCAGGGTGGCAGGGGCGCATCTGTTTCCCTTCACCCCCCACTCGGCCCCTGCCTCAGTTTTCTCTTTCCGAACCCCTCTCTTGGGCTCACTCTTGTTCAGACTTCTGTGAGCCTTATGCATTTGTGCCTGTCACCCCTTCCCTGGCCCCCATTGTCTTTCTCCTTCTCTCTCTCTCTATGCTGACTTCCTTTGTCTCGGTTTCCTTCCGACTTCCTCGTTTTGTTTCATCCTTTCTTGTTGCTCTCTGCCTCTAAGTGTTAGCTTAATGTTACCTGGCATTAATTAGTTTCTTTCCCATCAAGACATGTCAGCTGTCATAGGTGCACTTGCTCATGCGTGTGTGCTTGTCTGCCCTGCCCCACCACCAACAGGTGTACAGGGCCTGTCAGGCATGTGCATGTGTCTGTGCGGCAAAGCTGGGGTCTGGCTCCTGATTGTCCCTGAGCCATGGCTCTGCCAGCCTCTGCTGGCTTGTGGGTTTCCAGGGTGGGCAGCTGCCACCCCCCATCCCTGGCTCCACTCCAGGGGTCACTGCCACGGGCTAGGGGTTTTGTTTTCTTTCACTCGTAGGCTTTTCCTAGAACAGCCGTCCCAGCAGCAGCTGCTCCTGCCAGCCAAGGACTGCATGTGTGTACACACACACACGCAGAGGCAGACAGGGACAGAGGAGGCCCCTGCCCCACCCCCTTCTCTGCGGGGTTCGAGGCCTCTGCGTTCATCCGGAGACACTTGCATTTGCCCCTCTGTTCAGTCAGCGCCCAAGTCTCTGAAACCTGCTGCAGCTCTGCGTGGGGTGCTCACAGGGAGGGGCCGCGTGTCCGTGTGTGACTCTGTGTGGCAAGCTGTCGGTGCGTCATCTCTGCCACTTTGGCTAGTCCTCTGCTCTGGGGGCAGCTTCAGTCGACACACATCGAACACCTCGTGTGTGTGTGAGTGTGAGTGTGTGTGTGTGAGACAAACCTACTCTCACCTTGTGCCTCCCGCTCGCTTCCTCTCTGGCTCCATCTTGAGTTTTCCAGACACTCTGGTATCTGTCTCCCCCCCCCCCGCCCCCACCACTTCTCCCAGTGTCTCCTTTTCTCCTTGTCTCCTACATCCATCTCTGAGGTCTGTCCAGCGCTTGCTTTCACTCCATGGCTAAGCACGTGGCCATCTGTCCATCCATCCATCTGTCCATCCATCCATGTATCTGTCTGAGAGTTATTTCTGGGCCCTTTCCTACCTGCCCCTTCCTGGGTCCACTGTTGTCCCTCCCTCTCCCCCCCACCGTATGCTGCTACGGGGCCCTCTCGGCAGGTATGCCCAGCCTCCACCTCCCCCTGCACCCCTCTAGGCCCACCCCAGACTCAGCACCTTCCCTGCCCCTTCTCCCCCCACATACCTGCTTCACCCCCACCTGCAACAGGTTACCCTGGCCAGGTCACCTGCCCCAGGAGCCCCCACCAGCCCCCACCCCCAGATCAAGGGCCAGGGTTGGAGATTTCCTTCTTGCCCTGTGGGTGCCCTGCCCAATTCAGGTCTCCCCTGGGGTCTCTCTCATTTTTCCTTTTTATTACCTTTTCCATCTCATTACCTTTTTATTTCCTTTTTCATCAGACTTTGTCAGGGTTTGTTCTTACCTGGGCATAGTGTGTGTGTGTGTGTGTGTCTGTCCCTTCCTGTCCCCCTGCCTCTCACATCCATCTTTCTTTCCTCTCTTATCCTCTTCCTCTCATTTAAAAAACAAATGAGGTCTAACTTACATACCATAGAACGTACAACTCTGCACCTGTGCACCCACCTCCCGGAGCCAGAAACAGACCATCCTGGCCGCCCCCCCACCGGCCGCCTTGCTCACCCCCCACCCCCACCCCCCAGGGAACTGCTGTCCTGGCTGTACTACCGTTTCCTTTCAGTGTTTTACCTTCAAATGTCGACGTGGTTTTCATTTCCACTGTGTATACGTGTGACTGTCTGTCTGGCCTGGAACTTTCTCAGTTGTTGCGCCCTGTCTGGGAGCTGCTTGTCTTTGTCCCCTTGTTCAGGCGACAGTTACTGAGCACCTCCTAGGACGCGCGGGATGTGCTTCTCTCCCCTCCTTCCTTCCCTCCCTCCCCGGCCGCTTCTCTCCGGCTCCCTCTGCTCTGTCTCTGAGTCATTATTGAATTCTGCCTCTATTCTGTGCAGCACTGCAGGAGTGAGTGTGTGTGCGTGTGTGCGCACGCGTGTCCCGCTCGCCCACCACCTCCCCCTCGCTCCCTGCGTCCCGCACCTCTGCCTTCCTCCCTCTCTCTCTCACTCCTGGGGGCTGCATCTAGATTTTTCCAGGTGAGCCTGGCGCTACTTCTGCCTCTCTCTCCCTCTCCTCCTTCCTTCCTTCACTCTCTCTGAGAGGTTCTGAGAGCTTGGTCCCCCTCAGCTGCAGCTCTGGTCTGGCCCTCCTCGTCCTGCCCTCACATCTCCTGTGCCCCTTATCCAACTCTCTCTGCTCCCGAGACAACCAGCTGCCATGGGGGTCTCTGGCTGAGAGCTTGGAGCTGAACCTCAGACCCATTCACCCACCAAGGTCCATCTCTCTTCCTGCAGGACTGCCCCCCACTCCAGCCCCTACCTGTCCTCTCCGCCCCCATCCCAGGGCTGTCTTCATGTCCAAACCCCGCTCTTCCCACCAAGGCTGGAGCCCTCACCCGCTCTGGGCCTCACCTGGCCCTCTGTGTGGACCGCCCCGGTCTGCAGACCTCCCTGTCCACCCACCTCCTGCACCTTGCTCCATGGCCCGTTCCCCACCAGGACAGACCCCAGGCTCAGGCCTCCTTGCCCACATCCTGCTCATCCCAGCGCCTTGCCTTGGTTTGGGCCTTGCCTTTCCTCCTGGCCAGTGCTCCAGTCCCCCCACTGGCTTCCTGTCACTTGTTGCCTGTTGCAGTGCTCCAGCCTGCCCTTAACCTTCCAGAGGGACCCTCCTACATCAGGCAAACTTGGTTGTGCATTCAGTCAATACACAGTGACAATGCACCCCTGTGGAGCAGGCTTTAGGGACACAAGTGTTTCTGTGGCCTGGCACCCTGGCTCAGAGGGGGGACCCTGAGCCCGGTGGGCTGGGTGTGGGCACATGGCCTCATGTACTTTTCCTCGTCTTCATATTCTCCCTTCTGCTGACCCCTGGGTCCGTGTCTCGGCTCTCCACATGTCGGGGTGTGTGTTTCCATCTGTTTCGGGGGGAGGGTCTGCATGTATCTGTCCTGTCAGCTTGTTTGATGTTCATCCTTCTGTCCCTATGCCCCAGTGTGTGAGCCCCTGGTCCTCCTGTCTGTCTGTGTGTCCGTGGATGTGTCCATGCTTGTACATGTGTGTGTTTGTTTCTCTTTATGTCAACTGTGTGTGGACCTGCCAGTTTGTGTGTCCTTACCTGGGTTTCTGGTTCTGTCCATGTGAATGGGAGCCTCTGCTGGTGTCTGCACGTGTCTGCTCTGTGGCAGCCATCTGTCCATATGTCTGTGTGTCTGTCTGTGAGGCGATGAGCATCTGTGGGGATATCTGTGCTTTTCGGGGGCCTCCTGGCTGGCTCTCCGTGGTTTGTGAAGGTCACAATGTCTGGCTGTGTCTCCCTGAGTGCAGGGGTCTGTCTGGGTGATTTTGTCCCAGTGTCCTTCTCTCTCTGGGGGGCTCCCTGTCTGTCTCACTGGCCGCACGTCACCTGCCCCTTGCCATCCAGCTCACGTCTCTCCTCCCCCCGCCTCCCCCTCGGCGTACCCTTTCCTGGGGGCTTTGTCAGGGACTGGCATCCCTGCCTGTGCCTGGAGGCCTCACGAGCCTGCCATCAGGCAGCGTGCGTCATACCTCACATGCGCGGTGCCCTGACCGGGGACCCCTCTCCCTGCGTGGGCGAGTGCGTCATCCGGCAGTGTGGGGGTCTCGCCTCGCTGCTCCCGCTCTCCCTGGCCCCCTCCCTCTCTCCGTCTGAGCCCTCCTCGAGCTTTCTTCTCTCTCCTTCCTGCGTCAGGCCTGCGTCTGTGTGCGCCTGTCAGCTCCTCACTCGGGCCCCTCCTGCGGCCTTTCTGCTGCTGAGTGAGTGTGCTGGAGAAGCTTTCGGGGTTCACTCAGTCTTCGATCAACAACCCCGAAGGCGGGCAGGGCACGGCTGGGGGCTTGGCAGGCCTCCTCTTTTCCTTCCACCACCCTGTCCCCACGGGGCTCCATCTCCCTCCAGGAGCACCCGAGGGAGAACAGGAAAAGCACTCAGCACCCCTTCCACAGCAGGCCCTCGCCTCCAGCCCCCTCCGCCACTCCCTCTGCCCAGCCTCTCCTGAAATGGGACATGCTGCTCTCCTCTCCAGGCCTTTGCACTGGCTGCCGGCTCTGCTCGGGGTGCTCTTCCCAGAGATCTGTGCGCTTGCTCAGCCCTTTCAGGCCTCTGCCGCGAAGTCTCCTCTTCAGAGAGGCCTTCCCGACCACTCAGTCTAAAACAGCGCCCTCTGTCGCTCTCCTACCACCTCCCCTGCTGTACTTGTCGGCAGAGCACCTGTCACTCTCGGCCATCACCACATACATCAATTTATTGGTTTGTTTTTGGTCTCTCACGCCACCCTCTCTGCCACTTTGCTATCGGCCCCAGGAGGGCAAGGAGAGTCTCTCTGCTCAGTGCCGTGTCTGCAGCTTCTAGAACAGGGCTGGGCAGGTAGGAGGCACCCGGTACCTGTCTGCTGACTGAGTGATCGAGGTATTTTCTAAGCCCCGCCTGGCCAGGATGCAGGGGGTGCCTCTTCTTGCCCACCTGGTTGCCTGATTGCACCTTGCCCTTCCTCATCTGCTCCCCTCCCGCAGCTGTTCCCCTCCACCTCACCAGCCCCCACCTGAGTGGCTCAGGTACCTGTCTCCTTCTGGTCCCCCCGTCTCTGGTCTTACCCGGTGGACCTGTTCTCCACATAGTGCCAGTGACCGCTCTGCAGGGCGCCACCGGCCATGCACTCTCCCCCCAGGCTCTACCTCCTCCAGTGTTCAAGCCCACCTTCCTCTGGCCTGCTTTCCCCTGGCTTCCCAGTCCCTCCCTGCTCAGCTGCACCCCCGTCCCTCACCACCTGCCTTCGAACCTCTACACCTTTGCACGTGCTGGTCCCTGCACTTGGAAATCCCTTTCCTCACTTGCCTGCTTGGTGAACTCCTACTTTTTCTTAATTAAAATTCTTTTTTTATTGAGATGAAATTCGTATAAATTAAATTAGCTATTTTTGGGTGGCATTTAGTACATTTACAATGTTGTGCATCCTCTATCTAGTTCCAAAATTTTTTTACCACCACAAAATAAAAACCCCATACTTACTGAGTAGTTAGTCCCCATTTCCCCTGCCCCCTTCCTGTCCCCAGCAACTACCAATCTGCTTCCTGTCTCTGTGGATTTGTCTGTTCTGGATATTTTATGTAAATGGTGTCAGAGGTTATGTGACCTTTTGAGTCTGGCTTTGACTTAGCATACAGTTTCTGAGGTTCATTCACGTTGGAGCACATGTCTGGGCTCCACTCCTTTTCCTGGCTGAATAATATTCCATTGTGTGGCTAGACCACTCTTTGTCGATGGTGCTCCCTTTTGAGTCTCAAAGGGTTCCCCCTGTCTTGGAAAGGCTGAACTTCCCCTCCGCTGGCCCTCCTATTCCTGGACAGCTGGGCCACCCTGCGCCAGCTGCGTGCCTTGATACCCAAAGCTGTGTCTTTCTTCCTGCCTCCTGAGCCACCTATTAGGGCCACCTCTTCGATCTCGCTGCCGGTTTCCCCTTTGCCAGCCTCCCTCCTACTGCCCCTTGACTGGCTGGCCATCCCTGCTTCCACCCAGATCGCCCTCTCTAGACACACATCTGACCACATCTGTCCTACCTGCTGCAGTCACACCCCCAGTCCCCACCACCTCCAGGCCTCGGCCCCCTTTGCCTGTTAAGCCTGGTCCCTGCTCCAGGATCACCTGCGCCCAGGATGGCGCCTCCCTCCAGGCTTGTGGGTGAGGGGCCATGTGGCCTGGCCCCGTGGTCGCCTCCTCCTCTCCCTTGTCTCCCCTTCCTCCTTTAAGGACCGCCCACCCCGGTTTTCTCTCGCGCTGTGCGAGGGTGGCTCTTGTCCTTCTGTTGTCTGTCACACCTTCTCTCTGGAGCATTAGGTGGCTTCTTGCTCCTTTTGAACATCATGTGCTTTGCCTTGTGTGTGTGTTCGTGTCTGTCTGTCCATCTGACTGTCCCACCACACTATATTCTTGGCTTTCTCTCTGCTCCAGCCCCAAAGGTCATTGCCATTCTTCGAGTGTGCCACACACACACACACACACACACACACACACAAACACAATGAGAGAGAGCCAGAGCCCCCTTCCTGGACCTCCACCCCCTCTTTGGGTTCTTGCTTTCGAGCTCATTCTGAGTTGCTGGCACTTAGCCCTCTCTTCAGTCAGCACCCGAGTGTCTCCTGTGCTGGGGCGTGCGCACGCGTGTGACTCTCTTCCTCCTCCCCTCCCTTAGCCTATTCTCTGTCTCTAAGGTGGAACCGAAATCTGCCCTGGTTCTGAGCGAGATGGAGAAGAAGGGGAGTGGGGGTGCTCCCCTTTGCTCGCTGCTCCCGGCTTCCCTTCCCTCTTGCGGTCTCTGGCTCTCTGATCCTCTCTCCCCATCACTGTCTCTGTCTCCATCTCTGCTGCCGCCACTCTCTCCCTCTTTCTCTTTCTCTTGGCCTCCTTCTCCTTCCTTCTCAATTTTTCCAGATGTGCCCATGTCTGATTCTGTGTCCCATGCCACGTATTTCCCTCCCTCCCTCTTCCTCTCTCAGGCTGTCTTTTCCCCCTTCTTCTGGCCTCCACATGTCTCTGTGCGTTTCTGTGTGTCTCCGTGTGTCTCCACACCTGGGTCTCTCTCTCTCTCTCTGCCTGCCCCTAACCTGCTGGGGCTCCCAGGGAGTACTACCCGGGGACCTTGTCTTCCCACTGGTACCGCCAGCTGTGGCCTCACCCCCTCCTGGATGTCGTGCTGAGGGATCCTCACACCCCCATATCTGGCAGACCCCACTAAGCCCCTCCTGCGACCTGGTCCCCAGGGTTCCCAAGCTGGGGACCCGGATCATTCCCCTGGTTGCCCAGGGCAGCCTAGTCCTCTCCCCCCACAGTGAGCTGCCAAGAAGATGCCTGGACTCTTCCCGAAGCAGTTCCCAATCCTCCCTCCACTCTCCCTCCTGCATCAGGCCGCCCCATCCCTCCCTGGAAGGAAGGAGTCTCCATGGCTTCCTCTGTGCTCTCCTGGCTTCTGCTCCCCATCATAGAGCCACTCCCTCCCCAAACCCTAACCCTGACAACTTCCACTGTGCAAAGAACATAGCCAGCCACCTTCTAGAGTCTTCCAGGCTCTCACACTCAGGCTCTGCTGTCCCTGCAGCTGCCTCTGCTTCTCTCCCTGTCTGTCTGTCTGTTTCATGCACTTCTGCTTCTCCAGACCTTTGTCCTTGAGCTTCATCCCTGCCTGGTGAGGAGGCCCACATTTCTCCCCTGCCCATCTGATTGACAAAGTCCCCTTCCACCTCTAGGGCCTTGCTTTGAGCTCCTGGACCCTGAGAGCCTCCTCTGGGAGACCCCACCTCAGCCTCTGAGTCAGCCCCAGCTCGCCACTCAAAATTGCAATAGGCTCCAGGGCACCAAGCAGAGCCCCGACCCACCCCCCTGGGCGGGGGGGGTCCTGCACGCAGCAGGTGATACAAAAAGTGCTCCCAGGCTCCGTCAGGGTCCGCTCTCACTCTCCCAGAGGAGTGGGGTACGTTTGGAGGCCTGAGGCTCTGTGCTTCAGTCGACCCATTTCCCCTGCCTCACACCTCCCCAAGTCTCCCCTCAGCCCCAGGGCCCATGCGTGTGCAAGTGTGTGTGCAAGTGTGTCTGATCACCCCCCCCTTCCTTGCTCTCTGGGGCTTCATCTCTACTCTCTGTACCATTTTCCTTTCTTCTCTTTTTCCTTCAAGATACGTTTTTTTACCCTGACCCCAAAAGTGGGGGGTCATCCATCTTTACGATACAACATGTGGAAAATATGGAGAAGCTGGGAGAGGGCACTAGACTTCCCCTGCTGGTCTCATTCCCAAGAGGAGGGGACACTGGCAGCATGCCAGGGGATGGGCCGAGCTGGATTGTAGAGTGTGGGTGTGCACACGTGCGTGTCCTCCCAAACTCCCTCCTGCCTTCCTTCTCCGTCTCGCACAGCCTGTTCCTCTCGGTTCCTGTCACCAGCTCCCTGGTCTGTTTCTGACTGCCCTGTGCCTGGGCGCCCGGCTCTCTGTCCACGTGGGCCCTGCTCCCAGCTGGGGGCTCCCACGCACGTTCCCTTTAATCCATTCATTCATAAAACCCATCCTGAAGGTGACGGACCAGGCCTGTGTGTCTGTGGGAGAACGTGCCCCCTCTCATGGCTCAGGTCTCACTGAATTTGCCCACATTCCGGAAGCTCCTGGGGTGCCTTTTGGGGTGCGTGTCTGTGTGTCTGGCTCCCAGGACACCTGTCTGTCTGCTTGCCACCTTCCTCTCTGCAGGGTTCTGAATTGTGTGTGTGTGCGTGTGCGTGTGTGTGTGTGTGTGTTCACTAGACTCCTTTCTTTGGTTTCCTCACAGTTTACTCTCCCTCTGTCTCCATGGGTCACTCCCATTCATAAGTTTTTTAGCTCATTCAAAAAATAGAAGCTCATATGTTCTCAATTTGTCTGCCAGGAACACAGATTGCATTATTACCTTTGTAACGAGAAACACCCATTAAAGTTGTAAGCGCAACCGCTGTAAGAATCACAAGGGTGTCAAAGCTCATGGGGAACACCCGGCGGAGTCATGCCCAGCACTGGGTGGGTGTGAGGGCGTCTGTGCGCGGGCTCTGGTCTTTCCCGCCTGCCTCCCCTCTCTTCTCTGCTCCTCTCCGCCCATGTCCTTCCTTGGAGATTTCTGGAATTTCACTCTGGCTGCTGTTGCTTTCAGCCTAAAGAATGGGATTTTGTGTGAGTGTCTATGTGTGGGAGTAAGTGTGAGTGTGTGGGGGGGTGTGTGAAGGTGTGTCGACATGTGCGAGTGACTGTGTGAGTGTGTGCGCATGTGCAGACACGCTCGCTCCCCTCCCCCACCACTCGCCGCTTCTCTGGAGCTTTGGCAGGCTCCACTCCCCCTCCGTGGGTGTTTCCTTTCCTTTAGAAATGACATTTATTATTTTCCTTTGATTTCAGAAGTAATAACGTGTTACTGCAGAGAAAGTGGAAAATACCAGAAAGAAGGTGCAGAAGATTATGAGATGAAATCCCCTATAATCCCGCCTCCCAGAGAGGGGAGCCTCTGTTAGCATTTGGGGGGACTTTTCAGAATCTTTTCCGTGTGTCTGCGAACCTTTTCTCTCCGCAGATTGGATTTCACTCTATTCTCACGTATTCCTTCCTTCAAAAGCGTCTTGGGGTCCCCACTTGGGACACTCCCCTGTGCCTTTGTCAGCCCGTCTCAATGTCTTGGTCTGTCTGACAGTTCCCTACCTCTCTCCCTTCCTCCCTCTTTTCCTCTGGGGTTTATCAGACGTGTGTGTGTTGAGAGAGAGAAGAAGCTAGACAGAGAAAATGAGCTGGGAGAAAGAGCTGAGGAAAGAGAGACAGACCAAAAAGAACCCGAATTCCCTCCCCTCCCTTCCCTCTCTCTCCTGCCACCTCCCTCTGAATTCAGCGACCACCTGTCCTGGGTGCTGCCTGTGTCCCTCCATCCCTTTTCCTGTCCCTGTCCCTTTGTCCTCAGGTTCCTTAAGAATGAAGAACTTGGGGTGGGGGTGGGAGGGCACGGATAACACAGGTAGAGAGCACAGCTCCCCCCAGTGAGTGGAAGCAGGAGACTGCACCGCGTCTCTGGAAGGGTTCCTGGTGGCACAGGGAGATGAGGGTGGGAGAGGACCAGGGGCCTGGGCATGGAGGG